>CM076584.1:587465548-587676625 GCA_034641835.2 Pinus albicaulis
TCTTGTAGCTCCACTTTCGTGGCTACCAATGTATGTTAAGCCGAGAAAAATAATGGTGTGCACTTCCAAAAACATAGACATTGTGCTTGAATATATTAAAATGCCACTGGTCCCGTAAGAGGTCCCTCTCATTGCAGACATAATTTTTGGCAACAGTCCATCCATTAAATTGGATGACCATGACCTAGAAAACAAAGACACCTTCCTGGATCTGGCCCCAAATATGTACCTTGAACGAGTACTGTATGACAGTGTACCAAAGGTAGAACCAATGTCGTGGGCGCGTGGGTTGGGGGCCTCATGGATTTTGAATTTGCTGCACATCCCCTACTTTGGACGATATGCTATCACTATCTTGGTTATGCATCAGCTGCTTGCGCTAATACATGATGGATGTTTGTGGATCCAAGGCCGCATCCCAATTGATGTCACGTTGATTCATAGGATCACCAGCCTACCCATGAAGGGGTCCCACCCCATGAAGGGATTTGGAAAGAAAGTTGAAAAAAAGGTGGGTGACAAAGTTCGGGAAAAATATAAGGTGGAACGGGACAGTCGAGGATTCCTGGTAGAGACCATCATTGACCTGAGAGTGCACATTGGCACTCTGCTGTTATCATGTAAGATGATGTGAAAGTGTTGGGAATTCTTTGTCCCTACCTACATTATTCAACTAGCAGGATTGTGTGAAAAAGGAGTCTGCTACAACTGTTCAGAGTACCTCTGTGAAGAGTTTTAAGACAACGTGAAGGAGGTGCAGAACTAGAGAAAGCCCTTCTGTTACTCCTGGTTATTGTTTTTGATCACCCTTGTCACGTGGGAGACGCTCGACAATCCAGTGCTCCCTGAGCCTTAGCCCGATGTCTATGAAGGAGCATGTTACGCGAACATGTGGGACTCCAAGGATTCGTAGTGCATCAAGGAGAACAAGGTTTTCTAGGTGCTTTTGATGGTGCACTGATGGCGGAAATACACTCAAGGCCATGCTTGTCGCCTACGGTGAACGAAACGTATAAGTGCATTGCTGAATTTCACATCACCATGCACAATGTGCAGATTAGGGCCTAGAAAGATTTGGTGTTGTACAACCTCCAACATATTGTCATAGAAGTGGAGATCGATCAATTTGTCGCAACATGGCTGCCTGCATGGAAGCTTGGCTACAAATCCTTGACCCTGGTGACAACAAACACATCTGGAAAGGATGCAGCACCCAAGGATACTGTACCAGCAAGCACAATAAAGGAAACTACGCTACGCTCCGTAGAAAATACAATCACCAAGGAGACTGCCAGAGAGACCACTTAGGAGATCCCCAAGCACACCATCAAGGGGGCGGAGTAGGTGCCACAACATGATGTTGAAACCAGAGGAGTCGGTGGGGAGGGCGCAGATCCCCCACGCGGAACTAAATGCACTGGCAAGCCTGCCAAAGGGCAGTGAAAGAAGTACAAGGGTGACAAGTCTGGGGGAGACAAAAATTTTACCTTAACAAAGGAATACTTGGAGAAGATCACGGATGTTGACACCACTACATCCGAAGAGTGCTGGACCACCCTATAAGATCATTACAAGGCTGCGGTGGAGGCCTTGTAGTCTGGGCTACAGGTACTTCAGTTAAAAGCAGATACGATTCAAGTGAGCATGAACTAGGTGAGGAATATTCAAGTGAGCGAGCCACCCATAGTCACAGCCTTGGTCACGACGATCGAAAGCAGGATCTTCCCCCTCCCGAGCTTGACATTAATAGTATAACCACCAGTGTTGTGTGAGAAAGTTTGTGCATGCTCTGAGGTTAATATCAACATTACAAAAATAACGAGTGAGAAACTACACACTCTCCACTTTTCCATCTCCGACGAACTCCAGCATAGGGAAATGTAGGTGCAACAACAGCTGAGTGAGGCCGAGAAAACAATTGCCACTAAAGGTGTTGAATCCACCCAAACGCAGGCAACACAACTCGTAGTCATAGCACATCAAGTAGAGTTGGAGCACCTAATAGAACAGTTATATTGAGACATGATAGAAGTAATTCCTGCCTCTATTTTACCGCAAGCCAAGATTGAGGGCTTGGTGGATGCATTGAAGGCATCATGAATGGAAGTGTAGACAATAAAACTAGACCTGGAACAATAAATTGTTGCGCTGCAGGCCAAGTTGTAGCCAGAAAACCCTCCACAGGTGATCCATATTTATGCAGGAACGCAATAGAATACAGAAATAACCATAAGCATAGAGATGCAGCGGAAATAATGCATCATTTCATTAATATCAAATAACAGAAATATGCTTACAGATAGAATGGAAATAAAACAGCTAGGGTGTTGGTAGCGAATCTCTGAGAAGAGATGTGGTGGCTACAGACCTCTGAACTGTCTTACAATGAGGCTCGAGGGCCTATTTATTGTTGAAAAACAATGTAGAATCAAAAACGTCCAAAAACCTAACCGTAGGAGATGAGGCGCCAAAACTATGGGCGCCTGTTTGGGTAAATTTGTGGTTCAACTTCCCAGGGGCATAGCTTTGGCATCCGATCTCTGTTTGACGCGCTCAATAGCTCGTTAGAAAGATCTATCCAAGGAGTACAACTTTTGGGACGAATTTCATTCCATGAAATTCGTTGGTAAAACTATGCCCAAAAAAAATCATTTAGGGCCTCAAAACGGCTTCGGAAGTTCAGGACCCAAAAAACTGCTAAAAATAGTAAGTTTTGTTGCAACTTGAAAATTGAAAGAACTGATGGTGGGGGTTCAAATGGAATAGGTGGGTGGCCACCAATATCCACCTGGATCATTAAGCCCCCAAAATGGCTCCGAGAGTGGAGGACCTGAAAACCTGCTAAAAATAGTAAGTTGTGCTAAATGTGAAAAGCTGCAAGAATTGATGGTGCTGGTCCAAATGGAATAGGTGGGTGGCCACCGATATCCACCTGGATCATTCCTCCCTCCTTAGGAAGCAATGGTCCCCATTGCGTTGAGATCCTCCATGATATGAGGCAAATTCTGTTGAACTGAGTATTAGATGTGTTGAAGATGTCATGGACCTGCGGGTGGACATGCTGGATGCGTTTAGTAAATTTGGTTTCTTTATCAGCCTCAGATAGTACATGTTTGGATTCTGTATGTGTAGTTGCAGGATGTATGGCAACATCAGGGGTTGGTGCGTTGGGAGTCAAATCAATGGAGTGCTCGTCCTGACAGTGTAGAGGAACTTCTATGGGTGAGGAGAAATTGTCATTGTATTCCTCCATGACTTTGTCCATCTGCTGCAGCCATGCAAGGGAGTCTTGTTTCGAGGTTGTGGCCACAAAATTCTTCTTTCCCTGTGAGTGAGTCGTAAGGAAAATGAATTTCCTAGTTTGGGAAATGATCTTACTGCGTTGTTTTGCAGTAGTCAAAGAGATGACAGGAGGTGGTACTACCTCCGGTATCCTGTACATGTTATTTCCCAAAGTAATAATAACAGCACAAGGCCTAGACTCATACACAGCATGTCGCTTCCACAAGTATGGTTGGCCCAATAATACATCAACTACATCAAGAGGAGCAACATCACGCAATACCTCATCCGTGAATGGCTTGATACTGTACGGAAGGTGGCACTACTGGCGGATGCAGAGATCTCTCCCTGGGTGGAGCCACCCGATGGTATACGGCTGCAGGTGTGCTATGGTTGGTAGGCCGAGCCTCTTCATGACCTCCGCTGAGATGAGGTTCTTTTGGCTTCCGCTATCGACGAGAAATTGCAGCGGAGAACCCTTTACCCACATCTGCGACTGGAAGAGGCGCTCCCCCTCCTCTGGATCCTCTGGACCCTCCTTCTGGATCTTGGTGGTGGCAACAATGGCACTGGGATCCGCATCAATGATCTGCTTGCCTTTTTCATTGCCTTTGTTTGGTTCTAACTCAGGATCAGAAAATGCATCTGATTCGGGTGCCTTTAGTTCGGCCACCAAAGACTATTTGGCCCGACACTCGTTTGTGCTGTGAGTGGGGCTGTTATGAAATTCACACCACTTCCCTGTGTCCTTCTTTGGATTTGTGGTGTTGTTCTGAGTCACATTTCTTTGGCCTTGCCCCTTGTTCTTCGGTTCGGGGGCACCTTTCGGATTTGCAGATCCAAAGTCTCGCTTCTTCTGCTTAAATTTCTGCTCGATCTTGGCGGCATAGCGATATGTTGTGCCAAGCGATGTAATGTCGAGGAACTCCATTTCCTCCTGAATGTGTTTGTGCAGACAGCCACGGTACTTGAGCACCAAATGTCTCTCCGAATCTTTAATACCCAACTTTGTGCGCAGGGTATGGAACAGATTCGTCAGTTCGTGCACATCTTGATCCTTTTGTTTCCGCAGCGTGGTCCATTGGATGTATTTGTCCTCATAGCTCCCCACAGGGTAATATTGTTCCTTGATGCCGTCTCGGAACGAATTCCAAGTGGGTGTGGTCGAGAACAGAGAGGGTTCCCCTTCACCCTCTTGCTCACGGTAGGTTTCCCACCAGTCTTTGACATGGGGGGCGGCTTTGAGGAGTGCAAAAATAATCTTTTCTCGGTCAGAGAAGTCATGGACCGAGAAATACCCTTCCAACAGATTTAACCATCAGTCTACAGCGTCTGCATCTATTTTTCCTTCAAATATAGGAATGTCAAAGTTTACCTGTACCTTGAAGGGAGTGGCGCCTCCAGAGTGGCTGTTGGATGCAGATGCGCCATATGTGGGCAGTCGTTGAAGGATTTGAGCAAAGTTATCCATCATCGGGTTCCTTTGTTTCTCGAGGGCCTCCTCGAGCAGTATTTTGATAGGATCTCCTGCTCCCTCGTCTTTATTTTCTTCCGCCATGGGAGGTCGTCGGGGTTTGCGAGGCTGATCTTGCAAGGGTTCAACCAGATCGAGCCCTAACTCCTTATACCCTGATCGCGTTGGGGACATGCAAAGAAAAACAAAGAAAGAGCAGACCCGCTCTGATACCACTGATCTAGATTTATGCAGGAACGCAACAGAATACAGAAATAACCATAAACATAGAGATGCAGCGGAAATAATGCATCATTTCATTAATATCAAATAACAAAAATATGCTTACAGACAATGGAAATAAAACAGCTAGGGTGCTGGTAGCGAATCTCTGAGAAGAGATGTGGTGGCTACAGACCTCTGAACTATCTTACAATGAGGCTCGAGGGCCTATTTATTGTTGAGAAACAATGTAGAATCTGAAACGTCCAAAAACCTAACCGTAGGAGATGAGGCGCCAAAACTGTGGGCGCCCATTTGGGTAAATTGGTGGTTCAACTTCCCGGGGGCATAACTTTGGCATACTATCTCCGTTTGACGCATATGATACATCATTAGAAAGATCTATTCGAGGACTACAACTTTCGAGACGAATTTCATTCCATGAAATTCGCTGGACAAATGATACCCAAAAAACGTTGTTTAGGGCCTCAAAACGGCTCCGGAAGTTCAGGACCCGAAAAACTGCTAAAAATAGTAAGTTTTGTTGCAACTTGAAAATTGAAAGAACTGAAGATGGGGGTTCAAATGGAATAGGTGGGTGGCCACCAATATCCACGTGGATCATTAAGCCCCCAAAACGGCTCCGAGAGTGGAGGACCCGAAAACCTGCTAAAAATAGTAAGTTGTGCTGAATATGAAAAGCTGCAAGAATTGATGGTGCTGGTCCAAATGGAATAGGTGGGTGGCCACCAATATCCGCCTGGATCAAGAGGTGTGAGCCCAGCAAGACGCACTGGTAAAAGAAGCTACAAGAATCATTTCGACACATATCACCAAGGGCTCAGAGTTATTAGATACTTCTATGGAGCTATGGTCCACTATGCAGTGCGATTTCCTCCTCCAACAGTTCAACCAGGAGTTACGATAGAAAGAGTAGGACTTTGAGTAGATGGAAGCAACCATGGAAACCCTTGTTGCCACCCAGAGCCTAGCACGCCTTTGCTCCAGCCACGCTCTTAGGGACGAGATCAAAGAGCTTCGACACAAGAAGAAATTCCTCAATGATCACCTGAATGCCTGGATAGACAAAGCACTAAAGCTCTCACAATAATTAGACACGATAATCAAGTAGCTGAACCAGACTTTGGAAAGTGTCACTATGGCTACTAAACGACCAACCTCCCAAGATCTGGTCAAGATTGTGTAGAACACAATAGCGCAGAGTGAAGGCATCCTGCCCCCATTTGTTGTCTTTGTTGAGCTACTCCAAGCCAAGATTAAGTCCCCACTTCCACTGTGACTCAGGACGAGTCACAAGATTATGTTGGGGGACTGTTGGAGCAAGGCCCCCTAGCAACAATTTTGAGACATTTTTGTAATATTTTGTAATTGTCAGTCTGGCGCAGGGGATTTGGGGTGGGTCAAAGCCCCTAATGAATTGTAATAGGTCAAAGGTTAGACCAAGGGCCTGCAAACCACGGTCTATGGACCAAAGAGTAGCGTAGGATAATATGATATAAACATATGGATAGATCGAGTCTAGAAGTAAGTTTTTGGACTAATTATGGATGTGGATAGTGAATCTACAATAGTTTTTGTGGATTTTCTGGGTAAGGGCTCCTATTGGTTGTGTCTGCGGAGACCCTAAGTCCTGCTGTGTGCAAACCTCGCTAGTTGTGTGCGCGGGCTGGTAAAGAGTTTGTAAGTCAAATATGAAGTATCGATGAATGAAGAGAACCTTTTTGTTGATATCTTAGTATCTCTGTGTTATTTTATTGGCTGCGCTATATGTGATTTCTGAGATTATGTCTGTGTACTGCATAATCTTATTTAATTGATGTGAACATGGATGAAATGCTCTAGAAAGGAATAAATTCACATATCTCATTATGTTTTGTCACCTTTCTTCTATCAAATTTCTTCTCTTGTGACCTACAGGCTTCACAAAAGGCATTTAGTTGAATATATTGTTAAGGGTTTTCTGGGTTAGGGCTTCCTCAGCATAGGCCTGTTAAATCTGAAGGTGCCTGCTTTAATTTACTCTCTCTCTCTCAGGGTGCGGAAACCTAGTTCCAGTGCCCACCCATACTACTTTGGGTGAGACTTTGACCTGCGCAAGTAGGCCATTGCCGAAAGGGCTAGTAGTATAGGGGTTTTTTGGTAAAACTTAAATATGAACCTAGGTCAGGACCCCTCAAACCAACACTGGTTATTTTTTTTCGCATACACAACTGGAACCAACACCATCTTGCTAAGATACCATAGGAAGACGTGTCACCATATTTTATTTACATAGAGTTTGAAGAGAGCGATATTTTAAGTGACCAAATCTCTCATGCCAAAGTTATCTCACTTCATCATTATGAGTAACAAAAATGGAGGGAATACATGATAAGCCAAATTTGTCAAACTTATACAACCTTATGGAATCATCATCAATTCCAGTAGCTAAAATATGTCTAGGATCTCTTAGGTCCTTAATTACAACATCATGAGGTGAGAATTCTCTCTTCTCCCTTCACCTGAATGAGTTATCTGATAAACAGATAGAAGGTTGCAGGACAAGGTAGGAACACATAATACATCATTAAACTGACAATTATCTATATGAATGGTTCCATACTCTACAACACTAAGGGATCTATCATCACCAACATAAATGTTTTTGGTGTTACAATCATTTAAAGAAGAAAACATGGCTTTATTTTTTTCCATGTGATAAGAGGCTCCATAATCAATGAGCCACTCATGAGAATGAGAAGAAGAAGATACATTCAATGCATAACTAGATCTTGATGCTTGATAACCACATGCAGAAAGTGCCATTCCCGAAGATGAAGTTGAAGAGTTCTCCAAATGGATTTCATGCTTATTCATTTCTTCTTCCAAGGCTTCCATTGTCTTAAAACATTTTGACTCTACATGGCCATCACGATTACAAAAATTGCAATGTCTATCTGTCTTCTTCCCTTTGTTTTTATTTTCCTTATCATTTTAGTGAATTGCTTTTTCAGTTAGCAGTTGAAATTGCTTAAGACCCTTGTTTGGTTTAGGACCATTCTTTTTAGGATGCTACTTCTTAGGATTCTTTGGTTATGACTGTTGATGGGCTACAAAGTATTTATTAGAAGCATTTCCAGCATTAATAAGACCAAGGTGTAAGATTTTTTCTTGTTCTCTTTTCAAAGAATCACAAAAGACATCAAAAGAGGGGGACTTGTAAGTTGTCCCTTGAGAAATAAGGGCTTCTCTAGTGGAATGAAAGGTAGAAAAAAATACAAAGTATGCAGAGCCTAGCTTAGCAAGAATGGAATAGATAAGACTACCATCTTTATTTTTGACCTTACTACCTTCTAAAAGAAGTCTAAGGGTCTTGAATTTGGACAAAAAATATTTAATAGAGGAGAAATTATTGGTGTCCAATGTAAGCAACTCATTTTCAAACTGGTGGGATATGATTTCATTTTGAATGCCAAAAACAGTATTTAGAGTTTTCATAGCTTCATGAGGGGAGTCAATTTATTGGATATGAAATCTAAGATCTTGAGCAATGGACATTCCTATCAACCCTCATGCTTGATCTTGTTTATTTTCCCATTTATCCTATTTATCTCCATCAGTAGGTTTAGATTCTTTTCTTGAGGCTATTCTATAAATTCCTTTACGTCTAAGTAAGTCAATCATGTAGGATAGCCATTTGAAATAATTGGTGATGTTAAGAATAACTAGGCATTCACTTTCCATTTTTAAAAACTAAAGCTGTAAAGGTTGCAACTAAATGCTCCAATGGAAATATCTTGAAAAATTAGGCCGGTTAAACAAAACGGCTCTAAAAACGATTTTCGGATGAAGAAGTTATGCCTTTTTGAAGAAAAAATGTTGTAGATGCCGAGTAGTTACGTCATAAGTTGAAATTTGATGATGAAGTGATATTTAAAAAAAAAATTCCTCCCCCCCCCCACCCCTTTCCAAACTTAATATAATAAGCTCACTTAAAAAAATCTACTTTATGTGACCCACTTTTATAAATAAGTGAGAGTCACTTTTACAATGTTACTTTTAGATGTGCTTTTTAAATAAAACCGTTTAAAAAAAAAAGGAAACTTGCCAAAATTTTTTTTAAGAAAAAGTAACTTAACAAAAATCTGTTTAGAAAAAGAAGCTTGAGAAGAGACTTAAACCTAAGACCTCTATTCTCATAAAGTAACTTTACAGCAAGTGAGCTAGTAAAAGGATTTAGTAATTGTTTGAAAGGAGGAATGGTTTTTTTTTTTTTTCCATCCGGTTTGCATTCTTTTTCCTGTAAAAAAACAACCATACAAAATAATAATAATAATAATAATAATACAAGACTTGCGGCTGAGCGTTACATTTATGATTAGTCTGTCCAACAAATCTATATTTTTCTCACTATTTTTTATTTCCTGAGATAGCACAAAGTCACGGGGACAGAGCATACCTAGCAGAAAGATCTCATCTTCCTGTTTCTATTTCACCCAATCACACGCAACGCATAGTAAAGAGAATACATAAATAATAGGGTATAGATCCAACAATAAAAAAAGTCTATAAACCAAAATAAAAAAAGGGATTAATAAATATCACTGCAAAAAAATACTTTATATTTCCAAATAGAAAATGACATAACTTGGGCAACCAGAAACCTTTCCACATGAAACAAAAGGGGTTCCTCACTGTAACAGAGGCTTCAGATGCAACAGAGCAGTTATCCTAGCTTGAAAGTGGTCATAAACAATAGATCTGGAAAATGAAATTCGAATGCAGTCAAAGCAGCTTCGAATTTGGATCAACAACAGATGCGGCCCTCAAAATAACTCTGATACCATGTACAAATTTACACTGTAACTTCCTTAGATCAAACACCAAAGGTCACCTCTCAAAAACATATCACAGATTAGCACACTAGTATTTGACGTGGTTAAAACCCAAAAAGAGGGAAACAGTCCATGGCCTAAGCCAATGCGGCCACTTTAGGAAATTTATTAATATAAAGAAAGAAAATTTAAAGAAGCTTATCTCATAAACAGTCACCAGAAAAATGACCCTCCATGCTCTTTAAATAGAGATCATGGACCAATTGGGTGTTAAGTCATGGATCAAGTGTCGGTAATACCTAGGAGAGAATGAATCGTCAGATACCTACATATCGTGATTGTCAGATTATAAGTTACAAATGTACATAGTAAAGAAACACACATTATCTAACTCTACTCTAGACCAGGTTATACCTAACTATTTCCTGTGTTAGAATATCCTAACATATGGTTCAATATCCACAGATGATAAAATTGTAAAATACCTTAATATTGAATTGAAGGACGCACAAGACATTTTATCAACTCTTGGAATGCAACTAGAAAATGACACTCAATCTTCTTGGTGGGTTAAACCATGGAAAAAGGATCAAAATTATCCAACATTCTAAATTGTGGATGAAGTAGTTGATGATTCTCCACCAAGTTGTTACAACTCTATATTCCAATCTTCCTCTTCATTGGAACACAATGAAAGTGTATTGCAAATAATGGAAAGTGAGTGGAGACATGAGCTGGATGAAATTTTAAATTCCATTGATGAAAATTTAAGAAAAAATATAAAACCAGTGGTGGATATTGATGGTAAGGATATGTTTAAAGCATGTTGGGTTAGTCAGTTGAATGGGAATCCGACGTTATCTAAAGATAGGTTGACGAAGTGAGAAATGGGGTCTACTATAGGTGAGATTGGAAGGCTCCACAAAAGGTTGTTTCAATTGGATTTGGAATTGGATCATATTTTGGGGTGTTTTTTGAAAGAAACTAAATCCCCACCCCACTAAACGTACTGCAAGAAAAGGTGTTCCTCGAAGTACAAAACAAGGTGTTTCTTGTGGAACGTGGTACATTGTAAGGGTTCAAAGAATAAGGAAGAAAGATGATAATAAGGTGTATTATTACCATAATAACATTGACCTTTTGGATAGATTAGAAGGCATCCACCTTCAATTACGTTGGTATAGTAGATTAAAGGGGAAACACATGCTAATAAGATGGATACTAATTTAATCCGAAGAAGTGTTTGTACACCACACTATTCTTAACGACAATCCATAAATTAAAACAAGAATAGGGGAACAAGGAGAACTTTGAAAAGGTATTATATTACACAAGAAAGGGGCAAATGTGGCTTGACATTGGGGTATTTATACCTAACATGGGAAATTTTGAAAAGGTTCCCTATTTGATAGGCGAGAAACATGATTTGATTGAATTGAGATTTCACATGGTCGATCAATTGGACATTCCTCCTGGGTGAAGATGAGATCATCACACTAGCAAGGTATAACATAGTCAAAGAAGGTTTAAGTATCATCGCATTGAATGTTTTAGTTACAAAGAAATATATGATTTTTGAAGTTTGATTTAAACATTTGGATCAGTTTAAAAAAAATCCTTTCTAGATTTCGCATTAAATTAATTAATTTTTTTTGAAAAAACAAAACAATAAATTAGTGAATGTCTCAGAAACTAAACCATGCCTTAAAATTCAATTATTATTATTATTCTTATTTATTTTTTTCAAAATTTAATTTTACAATTTATCTCATGAATACTCATTCATCCTTTTCAGAAAATAAGCCTTGAACTTAACTTGACAAATAACATACGTTTTTAATTAATTCCATGAAAGTGTCCATGTTTATGAGATGGATATTTCATAGTCACTTCATCTCCAAATCCATAGTTGAAAGGATTATACTTTGATAAACAAGAACATATTTTTCCTCCAACAGGGTAGCAACATCAGTCTTAATTTTTTGGTTCCTTTCCTCAATTTGTTCATATGAATCTTTCAAAGATTCTAAATATACACGTTCTTCTCCTTCATAAATGGGGGATGAGGGTGTGGATTTAGCTCCTCATATTTGCAATTGAAACCGAATTTCAGTGGAAGGATTTCCCTTGAAATATTTAGCTTTTCTTCCTCCTTTCTGCACATTTTTCCTCTTGTCGCCTTAAGAAATTTCTTCTAAGTCCAAAATGTCTAGTCCTATTTTTAACCCTTTTTCAAAAGGAAGGGGAGTTTCAACTTCCATACTGATTGAAATTTGGACTGCGCCTCCATTTTCCAATATCACCCATTAAGGTTTTGGTTCATGGACATAAGAAGCATAAGCATTTTTTATTCTCCTCTTAGAACTGATCAAATGAGGATCATAATACCACTTCTCTCCCAGCTGGAAATCCATAATCTCTAACATTTTTTCTACCTCCTAATATGCCTTCTTGTTATTGACAATGAAATTCCCAACAACATTAGGTAATTTTAACAAATATCCTTTCTTGGCTAGGAAAAAATTCACTTGATAAACATTTAGGCTGTCCCTAATGAATTCCAATGCAAATATTCTCATAGGCATAGACACTAACAATCTATATGGAGGAATATTTGTACCATATAATCTAATCTTTGTATAGTGCTCAAGTGGAAACCAATCTCCAACCTTTAAATATCCACTCATTTGCAACAAAGACTAAGATTTTGGAAAAATTCTAGGAGGGGTAGCATTATTAACAATCCTGTAAACAATTGACATGAAGAGAGAAAGGAAGTAGGAGAAACCTTCATTATTTGGTCCAACTCTGAAAAAAATAGTCCAATTCTTAATTTTTTGTTTATTATTACTGGGATCTTCAACATTCAAGCCTAGTTCCATAAATTTCTCAACATGTACACATATAAAAATACATACTAGGAGAGATGGAAATCTAAAACATCAAGTTATCTTGAAGTTAAAGAGTTGAGAATTGATGGTTTTCTCCAAAAATTCAAGAATATATAGCACCACATTTTACTACATCATCAAATTAAATAATCATATGCCTTGACCATCTATCATTGATGCATCACCCCTTCCAAGAATCCTCATGATTAAATGCAAAATGTGTCCAACACCTTTAGAAAATAAAGAAACAGGGTATTGTGTAAAATCAGAAGGTAAAAAAATGTTTGGAAGAAAAATGGAAGCATACAATTCCCTAGAATCCTCTATTGACAGGTTCCTAGAAGTTGACATAAGGGTTAATGATGGAAGATACTAATAATATTGCGAAAAGGCTAGGGCCTGATGGATTAGTAATGAAGAAGCTTGGAAAATATTTTCCCTAGGGAATTCATGATGAAACATCACCGAGGGTACAAAGAGGAGGTTAACCAACTCATAAATTATGGAAATTGATAATTTTGAGGGACAATTACCGAGAAAATACCATACTTGACCATTCTATCATAAAATTTTGACTTATTTTTGTTAAATAGGACATTATGGTGAAATTCCATTAAGTTCACATGCAAAACTGAATAAAAAATGTCATGTTCAGTATCCATGAGGGAAATATGAGTGGCATAGCCTTAAAGGGTAACTTTCTTTGACAGTGTAAACCTCTCTTCAAAAATTGGTAGAGTGGAAAATGCGCTTAAATACTTGGTATACTTGGGAGTGTTGAGATGGAAGCTTTGTGCTACTGGAGGGGTTTATTGTCACAAAGAGAACATAGTGAAAATTTGGTGAAAATAATTAAATTATGGGAAAAAATGGATTTTTAGTGGCGAAATGTGGGCGAAAAGGAATTAATTGAACATGGGAAAAAAATGCGAACAAGTGACATGGAGGATGACATGGAAATATGACATGGAGGGTTGATGTGGAAGGGCAGAGCAGTGATGTATACATGACGTGGATATGTTGACTGTCACGCTCACCTGGATGTCACACTCACTTTCTGAAGACCAGAGTGAAAACCACTTACCACTCACGGGGGAACCCGTGGTGGTAAGTGGTACCACCTTGCAGTGATGTCGAAGATGATCGCTATCCTCGATCTCTCGATAACGTTTTCCTTGAAAACCATTTATGGGTCAACCCCCTAGCATAACGGTCGATTATGTTATGGTGCCAAGTGTCCTATGTGCGTGGGTCCCAATGCTACTAACACTATCAATTTTGAGAATTGCAGTCTCTTTAACTTATGCAACGCAAGAAAATGACCCATCACCATATAAAATATTTAAAAGTGTCTTTTTTTTTAAATAAAATCACACAAAACAATCCCAATGAAATTTTGGCATTTGTTTGCATTTTCATTTTTTTTTGGCATGTATGATTTTTAATATTTGAAATAGAATGAAAAAATGAGCTACAACAATATAGATAAACTATATGTCATTTTATGTACATGCAAATAATAAATCTTCCTAAAACATTGTTGATCTTTGTGTGACTTAGACCATTAAATTCCACGAGTCATTGTGAGATGTGCTTGAGTGTGGGCTGAGTAATTGCATTGTGGGAGAACTAATACACATCTACAATGTATATCAAAAGAAAAAAGATGTATTTTAAATAATTTTAGAATTCATGTGTGATTATGATAGAGGCACAATAGAGGCATCATATCACTCACATGTCACTATACTAGGGATATAAAGATAAAGGGGTATAAAAAATATTAATGAAAATATGGATACCTACAATATCTAGTGAAAGTGAGGGTTTTTAAAATTGGGAAGGTGTATTGGATTAGTATTGGTAAGGGGTTAAATAAAGTGATTTTTAGAAGTATTTTCCAATATGTAGTCAAATTAAAGTATTGTTTAACTTTCTAGTAATATGGAACAAGTTTCATGTCCCCAATTTTATGGGTTCAAGTCGTTGAAAATATAGCTCTTGTGACATTTATAAATTAGTTATTCTACCTTGTTATTTATGAAACAATTTTTCTACCTTATAATAAAAATTGATTTACTAAGTAAAATATAATCATTAATGTTAAAAAAAACTAATTTAAATATAAAACATCACTTTTAGTTTCTTATTCAAAAATTCAATGTTTTCACTGTGAAAAGAAAAAAAACAACCCAAAAACAATCAAATTAAACTTTCAATGGGTTAAGTCACTTTGCTAACTAGATTAAATATAAATTATATAAAATAAGTTTTTTTTTTAAGTTTCATTATTATATTTTTTTAAGAAATAGGTTGGGCTTGACATTAATATTGTTAATTACATAAATATCTTTCAAATGTATTAATATATATTATTAATTTTGAATTTTTGAAATTGAGGATTATAATTTTTATTTTCTTATTGCTTAAAATTGTTACTATTATATAATGTTATTTTATATTTTAAATAATTTAAGTATAAAGTCTTTTTTAAACGAGTTTGTATTTTATCATATTAAATATCATGGATTTATAAATTTTAAACTATCAATTATAAATTTATTAGAAATTTAATTAAATCAATTATAAATTCAATTGAAGTTATATTAATTAGTTTATCATCAAATTATAAAGCAATTTTTATTTTTTAAATAATTTAACTGCAATTTTATGTTTTTAAATAATTTAACTTTGAATTTTTGTTTCACAACTTTAACTTCATGACATCAAATAGCATCTGCATGAGCATAAGCATGTAAACTAAAACCACGAAGAATAAATATTTTGGGAATATGATGAGTTTGTAAATTTTAATTTATAAGTATACATATTATGAGTTTCTAAAAAAATGTAAATAACATGGAATAATACTATGGGTGTGTAAAAAATTGTAAATATTATAGAATAATATTATGGACCAATAAAATTTAAACTATTAATTGTAAATCTATAAATGAATAAATCAAGGTTATGTTACTTGCTTTATCATCTCAATGAAGATAATGACATGATTAGTTCCAACTAACAAGAGTTATTGTATCGTCTCCACCCAAGTATGTTACAAACATTGTAATGTTTAACATTTTGACTCGGTCAAAATAAAAGTGAATAAAAAATACAAGTAAATAAAAAATTAAATTAAATTAAATAAAAAGGATGATACTCACAAGCACATGATTTTTTCCCATGGTATTCTCAACCCATTGTTTTTTCCCATGGTATTATTCTCTAATATGGCCTATTTAAAGGCTAAGAATTAAATCGACATAGATCAATCATAACTCTGGATCTATGAAATGCCGAGATGAATCCAATCTCTTTTCACTATAAAATAGGTTTGCACCTCAAGAGAGAGATTTGATGCATGTGGGTAGATCCAGAATTAAGATGGATCTAGGCTGGTATATGAAGTAAAAAGGGGATATTATATATGTTTCCATAAAATCTTGTCTTTTTGAGAGACAAATAGTGAAGTAATTAATGTGACACTTAGAAACTTGTTTCATGTTACAATTTAGAGCTTGATGTTCCCCTATAGGGGATATATTTCTATATTTTTGTTGCATTCTTGTTCCTATGTGTTTTAAAGATGGTTTCTATCTTATAAGATTAAAGGCTTGGTTCAAGTTGACATGAATGAATGTGGCCACTTGTTTAGATAAGACAAGTTAGAAAATCTTATATTAAATGAAAGTGTATTTGTATTTAACTATAGTTTGGTTGCACACTGGATAAAGCAAAAAGAATATAATGCGTTGCAAATAACCTTATGCAATTCAATGTAAGAGCTTCACATTGCCATTGCAATAACACTTGTTTTAAAAACAATGTAACAAAGACATGTAGATTAAGCTTAGTTTTTATTGTGAAAAATTTAACTACCGTAGAGATGTTGTAATGTGAGTCATGTTTAACATTTTGACTGGATCAAATTATATAAAAACCAACCTAGATCCATTTTAACTCCGGATCAATCAAAGGCTGAGAGGGATCAAATATCTAGAGGTGAAAACCTCTTTTTTGAGTGCGAGGAAAGGTTTGCACCTGGACATATTTTATCCCTCCCTTGATAGATTAGGAGTTAAGATGGATCTAGGCTGGTTTTTTACACATTTATAAATAGATTCTTTAAATAACTTTGTTTTCAAGCCACTCAAAGTTTCTGGCAAGGCAGAAATTAAATCATTCTTATTTAATTGTGTTTAGCCCAAAGAAGAAATTAAACCATTCATTCTAATTTGATATTTAGCACACCGCAGAAGTTAAATCATTCTAATTTTGTGATAAGAGTGATTTATTACACATGACCACATCCATGGAGTTGAAGTAGATGAAAAAGTAAAAACAAAAAGTAGAAAAAAAAAATAAAATGCACTAGAGAGAATGAAATCAAACCTGAATATATACACAATTCTTACTATGAAATCATCCACAAATATTATTTTCTACTTCACCCCAAAAAAATATTATTTTCCACTTTGCACAACTCCCAAATATTATTTTCCAATTCTAACAGCTCCCAAAATCCTTTCTCACATATATTATTTCACTCTTCCCACGGTCACATAGATGCTTCCTCACAAATACAATTCAACACTTCATTTGTGTTAAATTCATATATTTTGAGAGAGAAAACCTCTTCGATCCAAATTTATTATATTTAACAATATTAACATTATAATATATTAATATGAATGTTATAATTAATAATAATATTAGTATTAATATTTTAATACTAATATTAGGGTATTTTTCCCTTACGCCTCACCTAAATAAAACCTTTTTCTGAGAGTATGGAGTAAATATAAAAAGAGGTTTTATTTTTTACCATACTTCTGGTTTATTTATAATTATATTTATATTTATTTACCATATCTCTTTTATTTATCATGATATTTGGCCCATAGACTTGGTACATACGTAGATGTTGATTTCCAATCATATTTGATATATTTTTATGTATTTACCATAACTCTGTATACTTCTTTTATATTTATTTATTTATCATACCTCTTTTATAAATACGGTATTTGGCCCATAGACTTCACATAAATAAAAATTCATTTTTTAGTTTTAAATATAAATATATTTATGGAGTAAATATAAAAAGAGGTTTTATTTATTTACCATACCTTTTTTTTCACGGTTTACTTATATTAAATTTCTTACCATTTCCTACCTTAAATTTCTCACATTACATCTACACATGTGCCTTATAACTTGACATGTCAAATGTTTACATTACATTTCTCACATATAAATAAAATAAATTAATAATTAAAGTCAAATAGTTTATTTACCATTTACTGTTTTTAGATTCTAGATTTTGAATATCGTATTTTTATTTTAAAATATAATATAATATTGTTGTACTATCCTTTAAACAACTCAAATAAAATAATAAAAATAAAAGTAGTGACACATTTTTTTTTTTTTTAAGTTCAATATTCATTGAGATTGAGAAAATTAAAAGTACAATCATTTCAACATTTATTTTAGTTGATGAAATGAGAGGGTCAAGGAGGTCGTTTTAACAGTGAAAAAGGATATTAATTTTATTATAAGTATTATTAATTAAAAAATATATTTTAATTTTATAGAAAGTTTTAAAATTATTTTAAATTGTTAAAAGTCTATATTCTTTGGAAAGAAGTAAATAAATGAAATCTTTAAGAGTGAACATATATTTTTATAAATTACTAACAAATTATTTTAACTGATATGGTTTTCGTGGAATAATAATGATGAAATAGTATACATTATTAAATTATTAAATTACTTTTAAAATATAAATAAAAGTATTTGTTTATGTTTTCCATATCCATTTTAATTGTCGAAATGAGAGGGGTGAGGAGCCCACTTTAATGATAAAAGGGAATATTGGTGCTAAGTATAAAAATCATCATTCCTCACATGCAAATCCAATCCTGTTGAACTACTTTTGGCTATGTCAAAGTAGGTTTATATATGATATATTTTATCTATGAAAAGTAAAAGTATTGTTATTATTTTTTTTAATTCAAATGCTTTAAAGTCTTTTTCTAATTGTAATTTTTATAGATTGGAGCAAGCTAATGAGTTAGTACCTAGGACTGATATGAGGAATGATCAATTAAGTATAATAAAGTGGAAACAAGTTATCAAATCAAATGTTATTAAATGAAATGGAACTTCTTCCATACCCTCTTGTTGTTGTTCAAGGCAGATATCTCAATATATTATGATTTTGTTTATCTCTTTCCAAGTATTCGCTCCTCATCATATCTTCAATCTGTATCTTTATAAATCCGATATCTAGCTTGAACATCCTCCCAAGCTGCTCCATGCATTCACATGTTAATTGTTCACAAGGTAACATTTTTCTACTCTTCACAATGCGAACAATTAAGGCACCAATTGCAAAACACCAATCCATCTTATCAAATTCAATGTTTATCTTATTCTCGAGAAAATTACCTTGGTTTCTATAAATCTAATGTATATTTTGATATTTTGATCATCTCTAATGTATATTTTGATCATTTTAACAAAACTTTTATGGATAAAAAAAATTGATTATATTTCATAAGATGGATCGGTGTTTTGCAATTTTTTCCTTAATTGATTGCATTATGAAGAGTAGAAAATGTTACCTTGTGAGCAACTAACATGTGAATGCATCGAGCAGCTTGGGAGGATGTTCAAGCTAGATATAAGATTTATAAAGAAGATGATTGAAGATATGATGAGGAGGGAATACTTGCAAAGAGACGAGAAAAATCACAATATGTTGATATATATGCTTTGAAAAACAACGACAGAGAACAGAAGAAGTTCCATTTCATTTAACATCATTTGATTTGATAAATTGTTTCCACTTTATTACACTTATTTGATCATTGCTAAAAACTCTGCAATATTTAATATTATTGTGATATTATTAAAATTTGTGAACTGACGATACAATTTTTTGGTAACGTTTATATATTAGTGGAATGTTAAATTACATCAAATTATATAAACAATACCATTACAATGAAGAATAGGACATCTCTTTTTTTGGATTGAGTATAAATCTAATGTGCAACCTACTTCAAGATATGAAACATTGTTTACTTTACAATTCATACATGATGGAGTTAAAACCTCTTTGCGTTCAATGAGAATTAAGAAATCAATAGTAGTGGTTTCTAATTTTATGTTTTTAGGATTTGGAGCAAGATGTAGCGTTAAGAAATCAATGGTAGTGGTTTTTATTTTTATGTTTTTTCGGATTTGGAAAAAGATGTAGATTCACAATATTTTTGAACATTTGTGAAAATTACATATAAATATATATTTAGACAACACTAAACAATAATATATACTGCAAAACCAAGGAATAATTCATAAATATGTCTACCTAAAAAACGAGGTGATCCAGGTGGATATTGGTGGCCACCTGACTATTCCACCTAATCAATTTCATCAATTTTCTTATCTACTATTTATAGCATTTTTTTGGGTCCTCAACTTTCAGATCCGTTTTGAGGCCCCAAACGATATTTTTTGGGCATGATCACACCGAAAATTTCACAGAAATCATGCCAATAGTTGTAGCCATCAGAGATATATTTCCTACAAGGTATTATACACATCAAATAGAGATAATATGACCAAGGTACGACCATGGGAAGTTGACTGCCCAACTAACCCCAACGGGGCCCATAAGCTCTTGGTGTTATATTTCCTCTGGTTCGGGTTTTAGTTGTTTAGGGTTTTCTCTTACTGTTCAATAATAAAAAGGCCCTTGAGCCTCATTGTATCATAGTTCAGAGGCATGTAGCCTCCACATCTCTTCTCAGAGAAAATCTACCATCGCTCGAGCTAGTTTATTTTCTATTCTATCTATAACCATTTTTTAGTACTTTGAATGTAATTTGCAAAAATTTGAATGTATTTTATAGAAAACTAAATATATTTTGCAAAAAACTGAATGTATTTGCATAAAATTGAATATTCTATGTTGTTACCATTACTTAGAATGCATATTTCTTGTTCGCAAATTTTTAGATCAATAATTCTAGATAGAACACAAACTTAAGGATCATATGAAGATAGCCAAGGAGAAATATGAGAAACTGAGAGTTAGGTACAATGACTAGGGAAAAAATCACAAGGGGAAAACCCAAATGATTCTTGTTTTATTAGATTTATTCAATACTTCAGTAGATTACACACACACATACACACACATACACACACAAAGAGAGAGAGAGAGAGAGAGAGAGAGAGAGAGAGAGAGAGAGTCACAAATGTCTAATCAACTTGTAGCTGAAATGCTCTTCCTGTTTTCTTGAATATATCCTCCTTCTCTTGATCAGATCTTGTCTTTCAAACTTCCTCTAGTAGCTCTTCCCTTGGCCTCACTCTTCACTTCATATCGCACTTCTCTTGCACACACTCAACGTTAGCTCTCATTTTTCACAATGAACATGCTGCTCTCAATTCTCACTTGCTCTTTATTAAATAGATGGGAAAGAAGAGGAGTTACAAAAAGAATTCATGCCTTGAGCTAATAATGCGAGAATTGAATTCCATGGGGGAGGATTTATTTGAGGAGAAGTGTAACTCATCCAAAGAATAGGGAGATAGTTAAACATGTCTTCAAATGTTACAATTCGAATTAGGGGAAGAGAGAGTTACACTTAGACATGAGAGAATATTTGGTGAGAGTTACAAATATAATTGAATGAGGGAGTTACAAGTGCATTTAATGAGGAGGAGTTACACTTTTTCCATACATTGAATTAGTGAGGTGGATTTACATTCCCTTAAGTTTGGATTTACTATTATTCCAAGAGAGAGGTTCAATTTTCCAAGTAAGAGATTCTGAATTTAGTTTAGTTATTTCATGAAAGAATTCATTTTTATTAATCCATTAAAGGCGAATGATTTGAGACTATTTTATAAATAATAGTATAATAATAATATTAATACAAGTAAGGATACAAATATTAATTATTGACTTGTATAATCATGATTGATTTGATTTTAAAGTGGATTCCATATGTTGATATCATCCTTGATTATTTAGATATCAATTGCTCTGAGAAATATGGAAATTCCTCCGTGTTATTATCTTCCTTCCCCTAGAGAGATCAAAAGCTGAAACCCTCGTTGCAAAAAATATGCACCAAGATATGCTCAACAGATTAAACGATCTTCTCATCAGAAATCTTTATCTAACAGATCCACTAAGTGAAAATTCTACTTTTGAGAAACATTTGATCGTTGGCAAATCCTTCTCCTTTTCACATCCCTTTGATCTTTTTTCCAGAGTGGAACCCTTCGGTTTCACTTTACTAGCAAGGTCTATGTTCTCCTCTTCCTTCTTTTCATCCTTTGGTCCTCTGTTGCTTCTATTGAAATTACATTCAATAAGACTAAGACTTTGATCTTCTTGCGTGAAGTCACTACATAGGAATTCCAAATATAGTAGATGATATCGTCCAATGATCCCATAAACAAAGGTCCTCCATTATTTGGAAAATTCATTGATATAAACCCACCCAAGTTCCTTGCCATCATGATTCTCACCTACAAATGCAAGCTCATCATAGACATTTTGAATTCCAGTGAGATAGAGAGTCACACCTTCAGACTTTTACATCTTTATTATCCTCAACTTCTCCCTGAGAATCATGTTATGATTCTCTTATGGATCCTATAATAACTTCATAACAACATCCCACATTTCATTTGTTGTTCCCTTTTCTACAATATGCAGGACGATATGATCTCAAACTCAAACCAAAACCATCCTCTTTTCCTTTTCCATATATTTCTTGAAGGTAGCCAACTGCTGTGGATCCATTGGTTGAAATTTGTCATGGAATTCTTTAATTCATGCTCATCCCACAAGAATTGAATTCTATATTTCTAGACGCAAAAATCAGACACTCCGTAAAGTCTATCCCGATCTCTGAGACCTGTTGTAGCCATCACTGTGAAAACTCAAAAATTGGGAGAATAAAGTAAAATTTCCTCTCTTCCCCACGATCTTGATTTTTATACTCAAACTTCCTCAAGAAATGTGCAATATTATATTTCTTGCCTACATAAATCCTTCTATGATTTTCACACTTCCTACTACCTCAACTGGGAAACTTGTTCAACCTTCCAAAATTCCTTCTCTAGAATCTAGTACATGATCTCCAACTTGTTCAGCCTTCCAAAATTCCTTCTCGAGAATCTAGTACACGATCTACAACTTGTTTAGCTTTCCATAGGTCCTTCTTTGGAATTTAGTACATGATCTTCTACTCCTAAAGCTCGCATTCGCTGATTGGAAAGTTTGATACGACCTTCTGCTTTTGGAAATTATGGATTTCCTTTTGGACCTAGATCTGGAAATCCTTTGATAAATATTGAAATTCCTCTGTGTGTTATTCTCTTCCTGTCCTTGAATAGATCTATAGTTGAAACCCTTGTTGGAAAAAAAATTCACCCAAATATGCTCAATATACTAACCGATCTTCTAATCAAAAACCTCTATCTAAAAGATCGACTCCATGCAATTTTTTCTTCTGAGGTTATTCAATTTTTTTCTCCACCTGGCATTGGAAATATAACCCCACCACCTCTTCAATTAACATCCTTGGATGGATTGTGCAAATCTGGAGAAATAAT
Source organism: Pinus albicaulis (assembly GCA_034641835.2). Classification (NCBI taxonomy): domain Eukaryota; kingdom Viridiplantae; phylum Streptophyta; class Pinopsida; order Pinales; family Pinaceae; genus Pinus; species Pinus albicaulis. Next base: position 587,488,882 of record CM076584.1, read on the forward strand.
TAACAAAACTCCCTCTTAAGCTGAAAATTTTTTCTCCTCTTATTTCTAAACCTCTAATATGATCTTCCATTCTTGGATACGATGTGAAATTCCTTGATTATAATTACTGAAAATTTATCTCCTAACCAATATACATTTTATTTGGTATTACAAAAAATATCAATAAACTCAAAATTTCATTCTTCACCAAAAATAAACTACACTACAAAAAATAAATTGAAGCTGAGAAATAGATGCACAGACACAATAAAATAGACACCAATATTTTTGGACCAATGTTCTTGGAAAAACCCTGAAGGGAAAACTGATGCAATAGATGAGGTTTTATTTTATTATTATTAAGTGGTAAAAATTTGAGTACAATGATCTATATGAAAATATGGCAATCCTCCCAGAAATATATTGGAAAAATACTTGGAGAGAGTTTTCTCTCTTTGAAATAAAATTCGACCTCCCTCTGGCCTACTCATTCTCTCTCCCCGACAACTTGGGCAACCTGGAACTCGTACAACTAGCCTAGGAATTTCATACTTCCTCTGGAAAATGACTCACTCCAATTTTTGAGTGAAATTATGACCTCCAACAACTGAAAGGCCTCCCTTTATGGCACTCACACTGGGTTCTTTTGTTGGTCGCATTGGATATTCATCCTCTCTCTAGAATAATTTCGTCCTCCCTCTTCCTACCTCTTTGACACTTGAAATCTGGTGGGAAAATCCTCTCGAATACTCTCTGCTACTCCCTCAATCAATGATGCTATCCTTCTTTGGCTTTAACTCACTTCCTTGTTGAATCTCTGCAAATGGATAGCTCTATCTACCAAGGAACTCTCTCCCTCTTATGTCAACTCTGTATATCTCCTTCTGTTGGTGAGGTAAATCCCCTCTACAGACAAAGGCAATCCCACTAGCCCTAGAGTGGGTCTAGCCACAAACAAGACACGCTATGACATAAATTCCTAGTTAACGAATGGGTGGATACTCGATAGATAACGTATCGTATATCCTGCATTGTTGTCATCATAAAAAGAGTGGCTACCTCTCGCTCCTAGTTCGACAGATCACAATCCTCTCATTCTCATGCTCAGATACCTGCACATACACAAGAAACGAAGATGATGCACAACATACTATTTCACATCTGCAACTATTAGTCAGTTGAATAAGACTAAATCAATTATATCATATAAACATAAAATAAGATATGGAACCAATACCATAGTCGAGTATATTAGTGAAAATAAGGAAGAGTGCAACCAGGCTTCAACATTGCAGTCTCCTCCAGCAGGGTTCCAGCAAAGCACATCTCACGAAAGCTTGTCAGGAATTTGGACGGGGCTCTCTCTATGGGATTCTCCTTGGTTCTACCTTCTTAATAGCGATTACTCAGCTATAGTATCTCTTCTCCAAGTCCAGCTTCTTGGCTATATGTTCAACTAAATTTCATAAAGGGAGAAGGCATGTTTATATAGAGGAAGAGGGATATGTTAGGATCCCTATAATCATGGAAGGGAGACCTATCTTCAAGGAGTGTTCCATGGGAGGAGGAAACCACTACCTAAAGCAGGAGATCCATGGCTCATCAATTTAACCACTTCCTGTGACTCATCCCTGAGGTGGTTAAAGGAAACTTCTGCCTCTAATTTGTTAAAAAACATTCCCAAAAATTCTGGCGCATGTACAACAAAGAGAAAGGGTGCTAGCTGGTGCGGGCTCTAGTGTACATCCTCCACATTGGCGTGAGGGGTGAACTGGCTACCCATGCCAATGCCAAAACATAGGTTTTTGTGGGATTTCCGAGGAAATTTTGAATAGGAGAAATGTTGTCCTTATGCAGAAGGATGCAAATAAGGTGTTTCCGTATATGACACTACTCACAGATCACGGGAAAGACCCTCCAATATGTGGGGCGAGGGATTGCAGGGACGGTGAAAAAATGCTATGTAACAGATGCCCCCTAAAGCATGAGGTCTGAGAGAGAGGGAGTGGTGAAATGCTTTATGAGAACACGTTCGACCAAAACACCGCTGTCAGGAAACCTGCAAGTACAAATACAACTGATACATCGGATACATGACATGTGGCATGGGTGTATCCATCCATAAGAGAGTACACAAATAATGAGATCTGAGGTATGGACACAGTCATCCAGTAGTAGGGATTAACAAATTGACTCAAGTATGGTCGTAGCCATCCAATCAGAAGATTCATATAATAAGTCATAGTAATTCACAAAGAACCCACAACCTGGATTTAATTAGAAAAAATCCAGGGTCTTGCGCTCCATCTCGACCCGAAAAAAGTACAAATTCGAGCACGCGAATTTGTGAGCTAAAGTTGAACATGCAAGAAAATCGTCTGATTATCAGCCGATGATGAAAGCTATTAACAGACGCGAGAGAAACCACCAATGATGACAATTGTTCTCAAGGTACGAAAGGTACAATCCATGGAATTTTAAGAGTGATCTGATGTCGAACACCCACAAAGTCAGTCGATCGAAGGCCAATGATGTGGAACTTGCGTCAAATGTGAAGAACCTGCCATTGAGGCATGTAGGCTCCAAGGTACCTGAAGGGAGTATCTAGACCAACTTCCTGGATAATGAGCTAGAGTCGATAGGAAGTGACATTGATCGAAGGTGGGCCATAATGTTTCCCACATCATCGATGCGAGACAAAGGAATATGATGTTTGTGAATCAAGACCAATAGAGAATCAGAGGGAGGTTGAAAAATTTAGAGGCAAACTTCTCTTGAACATATCGGCAGCACGACACTGGATTTGACAGTATTTGACATCAAGGGATCTTAGGTCATGGTGACGTGGAAAAGAGCAGATGAGTAGTCAAAAGAGATTACCCAAACCCATGGAGGCAAACAAATGATGAAGTGAGATGTCCCCAACCCAACACGAATGCAGACAAGTGCCATGTTCAAGAGTGACATACTGCCAACACGACTACAATTTGGTTCCATTTTCCCCCACCATTTCTGGGGAGTACCCCAATTATTTTTTAAAACAAGCTTGAAGGGGATAGCATATGCTTTCAATGTAAGTTAGTCCTTCGGAAAAATCCAACCTAGTACATTTTATGAGCCCTAGGAAGGAGGAACTCGGGTAACGTCATAATGATGGAGTCTGATATCATCAGTTTTTAACTAGTCTGACAAAGGAAGAACATGATGTATTTTCATGTTTAGAGAGTTTTAAAAGACAAAAAAAAAATAAAACTCCAGCAGTCCCTTTTCGTAAGTAGTCCCACAGATCCGAAAATGTAGAAAACTATGTCTGATAGAACCTCCTAGTCGCGATAGGCTAGGGTATTCCCTTTTCGTAAATAATATATCCTAGCCCGAAAAAGGAGTAAATGTATACTGGGTAGATATCATTTCACAGCCAATTTATCGAGCTTAAAATGGAAAGCATCTCGACAATATTTTCAGTTTTAGAGAATCAGAAAAGAGCTAAAAGGTGACTCCAGTAGTGACTTTTTCGTGTTTCTACTGAGTCCAAAAAAGTGTAAAATACAACTCGTTTCCTCGTCATAACCACATGAAAACCCGTCGCTGCACAAAATTATGTGTGTAAAACGTATTCCTCGAAAATAATATGAAAATATATTGAAAAAAATGTTTTAAAATCTATTTTATTGTTTTGAAAAGCTATAAAATACCAAAAGTGGTAAAAATAATTTTACCTCTTTGCAAAGCAACAGTGACCTGTTTTCCTTGTGATCTTCAAGCGACGATTGTAAACAATCCAGTGGACCAATCTAGATTCCGCAAGTTTTAGGTAAGAGATGACACCATTTGCTATCTTTTAAGCTATATTTCAGTACCTTTAATTGTCATTTTGATTCTCCTAGGGGGGGATTTATAAAAATTAGGGCTACACGGTTGGCGTGGGTTTCGGGCACGGACCCGCACCAATCAACCCTTTTTTACACAGGGGTTGTGCCAGGTGGTGAGACTATTAGCAAAACAGTCGCGCCAACTGCGCAACCCAAAATCCGTGCTCATTTCAAGAAAATGCAATCGTTTGATTGAAAATTTTAATGCCTAAGAGGTCTTACAATGTTCCTATGAACAATGCATGCATGTACAAAGCAAAACAAGATGGTAATTGAGTGGAAAGAAAGAGAACATAGTGAAGAGGATGAACATGCCATGGAAAATGAACAATGTATGAATGCCCTCAATAATTATGGGCTCAAGAAGTTCTTCCTGACATCGTGTCTCCGGGCTCATCCTGAATGGCTTTAGTATCTCATAAGCATTTGGGACGAAGATCAGGAAAAGTTCACACTTTGGGATCAAGAGCTTGAGCTCGAAGTATCTTATGTGTATTTCATCACTGGACTATCGTGTAGGGGTGAAGTCCCTATCCTGACTGGTACCCGACCTTCCAGGGAAAGCATGACAATGGTAATGAACAGGGTGTGCCAAGGGGCACGAAAAAGAATAAGGAGCGGCAAAGTGGATATCCAAACCATCTTTAATCTAGCACTAAGAGTAGTGCTACACACTATCACACGGGCCGCGAAATCGCAGGCACTGCATGAGGCCACGAAGATAGAATTAATTCTTGCTTCAGAGTTCATGAACCTGACCATATTCAACTGGGCCGAGGCTGCAACCATTAACATCAAGCGACAGCTCACCAAATGTAAGAAGACCAAACTAAATCAGTTTGGTTACGGATCGATTTTGGTATCGTTATTCTTGGAACGATTACCCATATTCCAACGTCAGGAGGTTATCATCCCGATGCTGCCACCGACAGAGCCATGGATGGCCCGATGGGCGGCACTGATGCCTAGAGCACGGGGTGGCCAATAGATGTCCTAGAGGCCAAAGTTTTTTGATTGGCTCCGAGAACAGCTGATTGTCGTGGAGGATTGGCCCTACGCTGGCACAGACTTCACTAGAGACCCAGATCTCCCACTCCTGGAGAGAGAAGATTGGGACAAATAACTAGGTAAGACTCATTTTTTATTTTCATGAGTTTATGATTTTTTGGTATATATGCATGTTATTATAGTTAATCTTATATGGATGCAGATTTTGGCCCAAAGCATCTCACAGGTATGTCTCCAATAGCGAGGCAGACTCCTCATGACTTTGATCCTCAGGGTGAGGGAATTGATGAGGAGTTAGTGCAGAACTTGGAGGGAATCACCCATGGCATCCCAGATTATGCTCGGTTTGATGATGTACCTCGAGCCTACCAAAGGCACACTAGGAGTGTCGAGCCGTATCCACTGCTTGCTGAGGTGGTTGGTACAGGCGGTGACGTGCTATCATGAGCACCACGCCGACTAGGCACTTAGGCTTTATTTCTGCACATTTTTGAGAGACATGTCGTCTCATGATGTAATTGAAAAGGACATATATTATTTTTTAGGTTTTATGATGCACACAGTTGTAAACACATGATATATATCTATATATATATATATATATATATATATATTTCCTACATGGGTCTATTTACATATGATAATGTTTTTATAAATTGCGCAAATGTCTATCTAGCACAATGTTAGCTATTGAATCTATTAATGTGTTCATTCGTCTTGGTATATGTTGATAAGAAACGAAATCAAAATGTCTTTCAAGTAAACGAATACACAAATACAATCTCAAAATGCATGGGTTTCGAACTCAATAATGACCGTTAAGTTGAAGAGTAACAAGCTACGAATCCAAATTCACAATCAATGTCGTATGCCGAGGTTAACTACCTCGGTTAATAGTTCCAAAATAGCACTATATTCAGTGACATTGGTTATAGTCGGTCCTAAACAAATACCTTGTAAGTTAATCAACTCACCAACAGGATCATAAATTACCCAGGCTACCAAAGACAAGTTCTTGGTACTACGGAAGGCACCATCTACAAAACCGACATAAGGGGAAATAGACATCTGCATGGCAAACAGGACCCAATAAGCAGAAAAAAGCTCACAAAGCACATCAAACCAAAGCATACAAAAATGAAAAAATCACCTATGTACACATACGATGCATGAATGACTCAAGCATACTACTTTTTCAAATACAACCCATTCATGGGCTGCAATAAGGGATAACCTTCATATTAAATAAGCTCATAAGCCCCATTCTGTAACACACATTTGATGATGTAGGGCCCATGCCACATGGGTTGGAACTTTCCTGCCCCCAGCTTGTTATGAGCTTGGTCGTACAAGAGAATGAGGTCGCCTTTGATAAAAGAACGAGGGGAAACTGATTGGTCAAAATGGGCTTTGACTCGCTTCTTCTATGCTTCGATGACCAAGGCAGCTAAGAGACGAGTTTCATCCAATCTCTATAAGTAGAGGAGACGTTCTTATTCAGGTGAAGTATTGGGGAGTAATTCCACAGCTAGTTTGAGTGAAGGGATTTCACATTCAATCAGAAGAGTGGCTTCCAGACCGTATAACAAATGGAATGGGGTAAATCCAGTTGTACTCTTAATTGACGTTTGGTAAGCCCATAGAGCTCAAAACAACATGAGATGCCAGTTTTATTTATGGATTCCAATTTTTCATTGAAGCATCGTAACAAGGAATTTGTTTACGGCTTCAACTTGGCCGTTAGCTTTAGCATAATAAGGCGTTGAGCTGTCGTGACACAGACCCAACTTAGACGTCAGCTCCACCATCATATAATCCAAAAAATGAGAGCCATTATTGGTAATGATGGCTTTAAGGACACCAAACTGAGCAATAACGTGATTGAATATGAATTGTGTCGCTGTCATATCGTCCGCAGCCAGTGTAGGCATTTCTTCGGCCCATTTCGTAAAATAATAAACGACGACGATAATATAGGCATGCCCCCCAGTTGAACGAGGGTTAAACATCATAAAATTGATGCCCCATTTGGAAAAAGGACTAATGGTAATGACAGGGTGTAAAGGAGTGGGTGGCACACGCATCTTGCGTTGATAAATCTGGCACGCATGGCATTTGCGTACTGCAACAATGCAATATTTAAAAATGGACAACTAGAAATAGACAACACAAAGGATCTTTTGTGTGGTGGCATAACTAGACATGCGACCACCACAGGCGCCACTATGGCAGTCATTTAAAACTTTCTCAGCTTCCTCGAGGGTCAGGCATCGGTGGAGTACAGAATCAACTCCAACATGATACAAGGTATCTCCAACAATGCGATAAGGTTGTGACTGATGCCGAATGCAGCGTCAGGCATCCTTCATTAACTCAGACCTGAAAGTAGACATTTGGAGGTACACGATGATATCACCGTACCACGAATCGAGGGTGCTAATCAAGAAAAGAGATTCGTCTGGAATATGATCCTCGGAATGAGGAGCAGAGTTGGCGGGGAGAGAACAAATTAAATCAATGAAAACAAGTGATTTCTTTGATTTGGCAGTAGTAAGCTCCAAATCAAACTCTTGGAGGATAAAAATCCACTTCGAGTATTCCCCCCCCAAGCAACTACCGAGATAGAATATAGGTCATGGGATTACAATCATAAATCACGGTCACCATGCGTAAAAGGATACAATGATGAAAGCGCTGGATGGCCTAGACTGAAGCCAGCGCTAACTTCTCGACATGTGAGTAACATGTTTTAGGGTCGAGAAGGTTTCGAGACAAGTATTAAATAACGTGCTCGTTACCATCATCATCATCTTGAACCAAAACCATGGTGATCGTACTGAAGGCGGTAGCTAGATAGATGGTGAAATCACGATGATAATTCGGAGGACGTAATAGAGGAGCGTTGACAAGGAATGTCTTAAGCCCATAAAAAGACTGCTGAGCAATCTCATCCCAACAAAAAGGGACCTCCTCCTTTAAAATCTATGTAAATCCTTTGGCTACCTCGGCATAGTTTGGGATGAAACGACGTAAGAAATTTGCTTTCCCTTGGAGACTCTAAAGCTGGTGTAACGAGGATGGGGAGGGGAGATTAACAATAGCCTCAACCTTAAGAGGGTCAAGGCGAATTCCATATTTAGATACGATGAACCCTAAGAGCCTATTAGAGTCGACGCAGAAGACGCATTTATGCAGATTGAGCCGAATTTTGTAGCATCTACAATGAAGAAATATCTGGCGGAGATATTCCGGGTGGTCTTTCCACGCAGTTGAATGAGCCAGAAGATCATCTAGGTATGGTTGAAAAATATGCCAAATATCATGGAAGGCATAAGACATCGCGCGCTGGAATGTAACCCCATCATTCTTCAAGCCAAAAGGGAGTTTCTTATATGCGAATGTTCCCACGGGACAGATAAAATAGGTATTTTTTTGTTCAGATGGAAGTATATTGATCCGATTATAGCAAAAAAAACCATCCATAAGGCAGAAAATTTCACTCCCCACACAATCGTCAATGATTTGATCGATGAAAGGGGTAGGATAATTATCCTTAGGACAGGCCCGATTGATATCACGATAGTCAAAACAGACACAAATTGCTCCTTGCTTCTTTTCTACAGGAACAATGTTAGAAACCCACTCTGTCAGAGGGATCAGATAAATGAAACCCGCTTTGAGAAGTTTTTCAACTTCTTCTTTGATAGCGGTGGCTTTCCAAGGATGCACGGGATGAAGACATTGGCGAAAAGGCTTCGCAGCTAGGTAGGTGGGAATCTCGTACACCATAATACTGGGGTTGATTCCAAGCATCTCTTCATAAGAACAGGTGAAAACATCACGTAATTCGTGAAAGAGGCTAGTGTACACTTGGACTTCCTCGGAAGAAAAAGTGACTCCCACATGGATGTTCTCGATAATTCCCGATTTCACGGAAATGTCGATAGGCATCGTTTGAGTAATGTTACCCAAGTTACCTTCAGCAAAGACTTCATGAGTCAAATAGGCGTTTGAAGTGGCAGAGAAGGAACTTGAGATGCAAAATGCTCAAGACAATTAGACATTGCCCCGAGGCTAGGCATAAACGAGGAACGATGATGCCCATTGCTCCACAATAGATCCTCTAGAGACATGGTTTCCATGATAGCCTCGTCAAATGGAAAAATTTCCTTCAAAGGATCAGGTGAATCTACATCGCTGAGCCAGGGGGATTGAGAATACACATCGAGAGCCATGCTCAAAGGAGAACCTTCAGGAGGGGTAGAATCAGATGTAGCTGTAAGCTCACAATAATTGATTTTTATTGGACTAAGCAGCATCGAATCCCCAAAATAATTAACCTATTCAAGTAAAGGGATGATCCGTGGGTCATCTGACCGAGAGACCATATTAACTTAAACGACATCTGGTGGCAGAAGGGGAAAGATTCCCATGAGAGTGGCATCTTTAAAAATAATGAGCCCTACACTGTTAGGGGGAGAAGGAATCTGGTCCACGTATGTCACGTTGTTCTCAGAAGACGAGGTAAAGAATGACAACTGATTGATAGTAATGATTTTTTCCTCGTGTGGAAATTTTAGAAGCTGAAAGAGGGTGGATGGAATGCACAGCATAGCGTGAGTCCAATTGCGACCGAGTAGAAGATTTTAATTGAGTTTAGCATCAATTAATTCTACTTCAACGTTGACTATCTTTCCTTGTAGCGTGATTGGCAATCTAGCAAGAACACCCAAGGGTTTCGATTCCCTTCCATCAAATGCCTCAAGGGAATTGGGTGACGAAGTCAGGGTTGGAGAGCTAATAGCCTTCCAGCAAGCAGATTAAATGACACAGGTATATGCACCTTCGTCCACTATGGCTCTATGGATGTTGAGACCGTTAATGCCGACTTGTATGACAAGCGCAATATGGTGCGGAAGTCAGGGGACAAAATTCTCTAAGTCGGAAGAGAGAAGGCTAGAATCAGCAGGATCAATCCCGCCGATTGTAGATAATAAAGCTTTCCATTGAGACGGACAACTCTAGAGCACTTCTAACGCGGACATCGCAGATGGCGCCTATGCTAAGTCCTCAACAATACTATAATGCTGAGCAGCACGGGCGTTAGGATTATAAGAAGATTTCTAGAGAACACCTTTAGAAGGTGGTCGTACAACGGGTTCAACATTGGGCCTTTCAATCTAAAGAGGACTAGAGGTAGGTGGGGGAGGAGGGCCATCAACGACTTCCTTCCCAGCTGCTTGGCATGATCCGGCATAATCCTTCGACCGAGTAGCGATGGAAACGGGTGCAAAACCGTTCATCATGAATACCTGAGAGCCAAACGGTGTAGATGGCAGAGGTTGCTCGACCATCTGGGTCTGCTGAGATGGAAAAGGTTCTTTAAGGACTATTGAAGTTCCCTTAGCACCTTTCAGTAGTTGACTAACCTCGGATCATCTAGGAAAATCTTTAGTGTAGTGGTCCTCATCACAAATCAGACAGGGATACTTCGATTTTTGCTATGAACCATCATTAGCACGAGGATTAAACGATTCCAGTTTTGGGGCATTGGCTTTGGCCTTGCCTTTTCCCTTCTTTCTCCCCTTGGAAGTCTTGTCTGCAAGATTGGCCTAAACAACTTTGACCACCAAGGTTTTACCAAAATCTGGGGTAGCCTGAGGAGAAGAATTATTGGAATAATTTGATTTTTACTTCCCATTGGAAGACTTGCGTAAAGTCTGAGATACAGAACCAATAACGTCGTCGACTGATGGGGTATTCAGCGCTTTAGAGGTCCCAGGTCATGGAGCCTAAGTCAAGATGTCATACAAAATGCCTGATTGAGAACACTAAATCGAGGTACTGGGCACGAGCGATGGCTTGCTCCTCGGTTACACATGCCCCCATGGAAATATCTTTCGCAATCTGATTGAAAAAAGAGGTAGTGAACCAATGAGTAAGGAGCTGATCAGGAATTTTGAACTTGATCAGGCAATGACGCCATCTCCATTCATGAATATGGTCCGAGATATGGGTAGCCCGGTCTTGTTTCAAGGATGTTAGGAGATGCATCCCAACTTCATAATGAACTATCAATTGGAAATGAGTCAGGAATGCCATAGCAAGAGTGTTGAAATCTTGAAAAATTCCACAAGGAAATTTAATATACCACTTAGTAATAGCTCTGATGAGAGTGCGCTGAAAAGACGAAGTCGAATAGAGTCATCCACCCAAGAATTGGAAGAACACCATAATGGTATGTCATGACGTGTGCTTGAGGGTCTTCTCCAGACTTACCCTCAAACCTAGGGCAATCACCAGGAACCTACGTTGGAATCGGAGGCCAAAAAGGATTATGAAGAATGGGATCATTTTTCAGTTTGGACACATCTGGTAACTCCAACGTGGCGAGGAAAGGTAATTGTGGATTAAAAGGCATAGCAGGTCCTCGATAAGGACCTGCACCCATACTCCATCTTGGTTGAGTATAAATCTACTCTCATTGGTTCTGTCCCGGAGGATTCTGACCATAAGGGGTATAAGCTAGATAATTTGATTGATATGGCAGTTGAGGACCAGGATACATAGGTTGAAAACCGGGATATTGATTTTGAGTATACGAAGGTCCCTATTGAGCAACATAAGGATTTTTCTGCGGAGTATAAGTATATCCTAGGAGTTGAGGGTTATAAGTAGGACCTTGAGGTAGGTTGTATACTGGTCGATATTGACCTTGAGGGTAATAGCCACCTTGGGGTCGAATAGGTTGCTAATAAGTAGGGCCCTGCTGAGCTGGATAAGTCAAGCGCAGGGGTTGATTCACCTGCGTCATAGAATAGAGTGGCAACTAAGTAGGGTGAACGGGCTGTGAAGGTTGACTCGGCTCAACAGGTTGACCTTACAGATGAGGGCCACCAGGTTGCCCCTGCGGAGCAGGTTGGCCTGATGGCTGCGGTGGGCTAGGTTGTACCTGATAACTAGGTTGACCTGGAGCAGGACCATAAGATGGTCCTTGCTATGAAACGCTTGGACCAATCGAAAGATACGGCTCTTGAGGTTGAACCAAAGGTTGATATGGGTGGATCTGCCCCCCAGGACCATATGGAGGTCCGAGTTGATATCCTGGTTTCCCAACTAGTGCTTGAGGTTGCCCAGGTGGGATCACCGGCTGAGTTTGTAAAGGTTGACCTTGAGGGTTGTAAGGATACCCTTGCGGGCCGTAAAATAATCCTTGCTGGACCGAAGGTTGGACGTGGAAGGATTGCCCTTGTGGGTCATATGCATACGCTTGCTACACCGAAGGTTGTCCCTGAAAGGGTTTTCCTTGTTGGTCATAAGCATACCCTTGCTGAACCGAAGGTTTTCCCTGGAAGGGTTGTCCTTGTTGGTTAGAGGGTTGCACAAGCAAGGTAGGTCTAATAATGGAAATGAACTGATAAGCCTTAGGAGAAGGCAAGTAGATAGGGTTTCCTTTCTCTTCATATTGAAACGGAAGTGAATAAATCGGGGTACCATCCACACCATAATGGGAAAAATAAGATCGATAAGGATCCTGAGGGGACTGATAGGTCTGGGAGCTCTACTGCTGAACAACCAGCCGATACTCCTCAAATGAAAGGTCGTCAGGGATTTCCATGGAAATAAAATTCTCTACCGAAGTGGAAACTGCTGATGACTGAGCAGTGACAACCAGTGTCAATGCAACCACACAAACAGTAGGCCTAGTTGGGACAGATGTAACAAAAGGTGATGACTAGACAGGTGTCATCAGCGACACTCCTATTGATGGAAGAACCAGAACCCTTGATGGGGTAGATGCTGCCATGGAGGCAATACTGACTATAATCTGACCCAAAGAACTATATCTAGCTAGAAGTGACACCAGTGGTGAAGATGGAGCAGGCTCTTAAAGGACGTCTTCAGGGAAGAGTTGGTATTATTCATCAAAAAATGGAATACCCTCAGTGCCATTAGGACCAGATGAGTCCATGTCTGAATCCACCATGAGATCTTTCGAAAGACTATGGGGGCTAGGAGGTATGATAGTAGCCAAAAATGAGAGGGGGGAAATGTTCCCCAACCCCAAAACCAAACCAAGAGTTTGAAAGGGGCCAATTGAATTCAACTGGTTCTCCAAAGGGGTGCTCTGACGAGATGATAGGCTGTCGAAGCTCGGCAGACCTAGAGGTCTGAGAAGTTTTAGATGAATCGTCCGAGAAAGGACTACCAGTAGATGAAATTGATGGTTCCGCCACTATGACTGTAGCATGCCAAAAAGGGAAAAATATTGGAAAAAGAAGACGCTTGATCAAAACCAAGGCAAACAAACACAGGCCAAGTAATAAAAATTTTAATGGGCGTGTAATCGTAGGTATTTTATTTTACCACATTGAAACCAAAAATTGTTGTTTCATGTTTTAAGAGTCAAGAAATAGTCAAAGATGACTCTAGTATCTTTCGGTTTTAAACGAGCATGAAAGGACAAGTGCTCGATGATATTTTCAAATTTATGGAGTCAGTAAATATCAAAAAACGACTGCTCAGGTAGTCTAGGTAGAAGGGTGTACCAGGTTCCTGTGAACTGCCATATACACCTTGGTTATAAAATGAAAGAAGAATCAACCAAGGACTTGATGTACATGTAGGTAGTCTCCTCGAATGCTGTGTTCGATGTATCACGGTTACAAGGTGACAGACTCGGCTTCCTATAGATAAAAGGATTGCAACCTAGAGAGGTCTTGCTTTATATACTCGACGATACGGGGAGCACAAGTCCGTATTAGCGCTGTCTGAAGCCAGATGGTGAGTGACAGTTGCTAGGCTTAAAGACGCCGGAACACGTCTCTAACTTAGACCACTAAATTTTTCGTTAAGTTTCAATGTTTCCTTAGGTTAATTGAATAAATTTTAAGTTGATATTGTATTTATGTTTCAATTCCAAGGTCCTACCGAATGTTGGATCTCACAAATCCCTTAATGCAAGCGACATGCCATAAAATACCATTTCGTTCAATGAAGAGCTATCTACGAGAAAGTTAAGAGTTTTCAAGCGATAGAAAAAATAATAACATGCAAAAACATCCACTACAATACCTGATGCAAGCTAATGAAAATGAAAAATATTTCCTAGAATGTCCAATGCTAGTTATGCAAAAGAGTTTTCAATTTCATGATGCAAACAAGAATGCAAACAAAATATTTTTATTTATGATTTTTCAATGTAATAGAGCAAGAAATGCACTAAATAACATGAAAAAAAAATATCCACACTAGTTCGAGATTGTGAATGCGAGATTCAAAATGAATCAATCCAAACAACTCAAAAGAAAACAAAAAAAACTCAAACCAGTGTTGCAATCTCTCAAATCAAAGAAAGATGTCCAAACAGACCCATACAAGCAATGTAATCTAGGCTTGGAGTGACAAGAAGAAAAACTTAATGAAAGAGGCAAGGCTCACTCAAGACTCATTCTACCAAATGCAATCACTCAAAACGGATCCAGGGATCTGAATGCAATCAAGAAACTAATGTAGGTGACCATGAAACAAAAGACCCAAACTCCCACAAGAGGCTCAGTATACCAAAGCACTATAAAACCCTAAGGCCATGATGCTGAAAATAAATGGACAAACAACCGAAGGAAGTAGGCTGCTCACAGTCACAAACAACCCCAAAGCACTCCATCAAGTCAAGAAAACGCCTAGAGATACAAGCACTGACCAAAAATTCCAAAACAGGGAAAACCCTAGCACCTACAAGAAATGGCGCGATTGTATAGCTATAATCCGCGCTAGACAGGGGATGGTGTGGGTGATAAACTGACAACTAGCACCATCTGGTGCGACTGTCAGGCTGGAAACTGTGCCAATCAAGCCAACCTTTGAAAATGAATTTTTTTGGAAAAACAGAGGTTAGATCTGATCCTCTAAGGCTGAACAGGGGTCTAAGACTCAGCAAAACAACCAGAAAAGGCAAGCTAAGAAATCAAAGACCAAGAATAAGACCAAATGGATGAAAGACAAACTTGCACTGGTCCCCAGCAGAGTCACCAATTTTTTGGTGAGGTAAATCCCATCTATGGATGGAGGCGATCCCACTAGCCCTAGAGTGGGTCTAGCTACAAACAAGACACACTATGACATCAATTCCTAGTTAACGAATGGATGGAAAATCCATAGATAACTTACCGTATATCCTGCGTTGTTTTCGTTGTCGAAAGAGTGGCTATCTCTCGCTCCTGGTTCAACAGATCAAGATCCGATCGTTCTCATGCTCGGATACCTACACATACACAAGAAAGGGAGAGGACACATAACATACTATTTCGCATCCACAACTATTAGTCATTCGAAGAAGACTAAATCAATTATATCAGATAAACATAACATGAGAGATGGAACCAATACCATAGTCGAGTATATTAGTGAAAAGAAGGAAGAGTACAACTAGGCTTCGATTTTTCAATCTCCTCCAGTAGGGTTCCAGTGGAGCGCATCTCACGAAAGCTCATCGGGAATTCGGACGGGGCTCTCCCTACGAGATTCTCCTTGGATCTACCTTCTCAATAGCGATTAATCAGCTATAGTATCTCTTCTCCAAGTTCATCTTATTGGCTATATGCTTAGCTAGCTTTCATAAAGGGATAAGGCATGTTTATATAGAGGAAGAGGGAGAGGTTAGGATCCCTATAATCATGGAAGGCAGACCTATCTTCAAGGAGTGTTCCATGGGAGGAGGAAACCACTACCTAAAGAGGGAGATCTATGGCTCATCAAGTTAACCACTTCCCGTGACTCATCCCTGAGGTGGTTAAAGGAAACTTCTGCCTCTAATTTGTTAAAAAAAATTCCCAAAAATGTTGGCATGGGTACCAAAAAGAGATAGAGTGCCAGCTGGCGTGGGATCTACTGTACATCCTCCACATTGGCGCGAGGGGTGAACTGGCTACTTGGGCCAATGCCAAAACATAGGTTTTTGTGTGCTTTCTGAGGAAATGTTCAACAGGAGAAATGTTGTCCTTATGCAGAAGG
The DNA here is from genome assembly GCA_034641835.2 of Pinus albicaulis. NCBI lineage: Eukaryota > Viridiplantae > Streptophyta > Pinopsida > Pinales > Pinaceae > Pinus > Pinus albicaulis. Next base: position 587,504,754 of record CM076584.1, read on the forward strand.
ATGCAAATAAGGTGTTTTCAGAGTATGACACTACTCACGGGTCACGGGAAAGACCCTCCAATATGCGGGGTGAGGGATTGCAGGGATAGTGACAAAATGTTGTGTAACACCTTCCCATTGATTTTATCTTATAATCTCTTGTTGGAGCTTCAATGGCCATGATTAAATCCTCATCAACAACTAAGATCATCTTAGACTTCATCCATGTGAGTCTCTAGAGAATTATTGGTCTTCCTTAATTAATTCCCATTAATTAACCAATTTTCCTAAGTTAGACTTAGGGAAAATTTAAATAACGATTAATTTATTTAATTAGGAAATTTCACAAGCTTATCTCGTGAATATTTTTTGGGTTTTTGGAGATCTCATGTTCCTTATTACGTTAGAAATAAACCGAGACTAGAACACCTATCAAATTTTACAAAATCTAACATTCCAAGTGAATCAAATATTTAAATTTACCTTGCACATTCCACAATGATTAAAGTTTTATATTTAGATGAGTGGATCTTGAGAGATGCCTCACCATGCCTCACCATATATTAGATATGGAGGTAGTTAAAATGTATATTGATGGATCTTGAGAAAATAATAACCATATATTAGATAAGAGTATACAAAGAAACAACCTCTAGTCATGATCTTGCCTACTTAGTACGCATGGAGATAATGTGTGGCAACTACAACTAGATTTTGGACCCTTGGAGTTGCTTTCATGCTTGATTTGGGGATTTTCCTCAAAAGGAGGAGGATCATGATGGTAGGAGAAATTTTCATCCTTGTTTTTTCCATGATGGATAATTTCGAGCCCTAAAAGGGCATGAAATCATCACCTTTTTAGGTATAAAACTCACACATGTGGACTTATTTTGGGATATCTTGTTTTAAATCTAATTAGTTGGCTTGTAACCCACTTATATGTTTTTTCCACTAAAAAATAAAACTTGTGTAGGGAATTTTAATTAGAAATTAGAATAGGTAGACCTCATATAAATAGAGTATCACATAAACCATTTATTCATCATCACTTGTGTGGAAATAAACCTCTCTTAAATAACTCTCCCTAGCTATTGTACTTTGCTACTTTGTGGAGATGTGATCTTATTTGGATTTTTGGCTATTAGAGACTAATGCTTGTTGTGGAGATGTAATTTTGGGATTGGTAGAAGGCATGTTATTAGATATCTATTGTGAATACAATTTTTTAATATCATTTATGGTTATTGCATGTAATGAATATTTCTAGGGTTTCTATGTTCCATGTCTAAATGCTTATATTTATATGAAATTCCTAGTAAATTTTGGCATTCTTTAATATTGTATCCTTAGACTCTCTAGGGCCTATGGAGCCTCCAAGTGATCATTTCTATGGTGTATTTCTCCCCTCATAAAGTGATAGTTATGGTTCGAAATTGAAACCCTAAGGTTTTCCCCTTTATTCCATTCAAAGTTTTGATGTTTCTATGGTCAAAATACCTAAGGTACCATCACCCAAGAAGACAGAAGGCTTTGGCATCCATCTTGGTGATAAAAAAATATAAACTTTATCTTTTCCTTCTTTCCTATAATTTTTTCTCTTCAAGGTAAGTTGTTAGGGTTATGGTTTCAAGCCAATTTCATCTAGGACACGGATTTTGAGCTAAATTGAAGTTATTACACCCCGATTGGCCTTACAACATCAAAATATAGCAAATTTCATGGTTGAAAGTTTTTCCCTGGGGCTGACATCGTCAACCCAAGGAAATTTTAGGGATTTTAAGACCCTATTTCTGCATTCATGCTTCAATTTATTGTCATTGTAGGTCTGTCATTCTATTTTTTAATCATACCTTTCAATCAAAAATTTTCTCTTTAAATTTATGCCTAGACGTTCCACTATTGAGCCACATTTTGAAAACACTAGGCTACAAGCTTTACCTATTTTTCCTATTCATAGGTATGCCACTCCTTATTACAAAGAATTGATCCTCATTCTTAGTCTAAGGTAACTTAATTAAGCCTATCAAAGTGTCACCTTGATTTTGTTACCCTAGAATACAATTTAGGTGACCTATATTGGGAAGCCTCTCATGTGCTAAAATTCCACTAGAGAGTAGGAGTTGGAGTGTTGAGGTGATAACGACAACCACCTAATTTTTGTGTCTTAGTTTGTCATTTTTTCAGTGAGGCCTCTCACAAGACCACTATAATTTGAAAAGAATAAGCTTCAATAATTTAGAAAATATAGTTCCACATACAACATAGATTATCTTATGGCGATTACAATGGAAGAAATAAGCCCTATTTATTCATTTAGCTTCAAATTTTCAATGATTATAGGGTGAGGTAAGCATCCCATAAAGAATTTTGAATTCAATTTGGTGACTACCCATTTGTTTTTTATGTAAGAGTCAAGGAAACTACCCTGCTTCGTATGTCAAGGATATTCCTAGATATCCACATCATTGGGATACAAATTATATGATAAATTTTCTGAAATTTTATGGTGATCCTTCTTTAACAATTTATCACATACAAAAATACATCAAATATTCTTTAAAGGTCAATATGGTTCATGAGGATGCTATCATGAGGTTATTCGTTAACTCACTTTGGACTAATCAATGTGATTGGGTTGAATATTCCTATGTAACTTAAAACATTCCCTCTATGAAGGTATTCATTTATAGTTTTCTTAAGTATTAAGGGCCAATATTTCAAAGTGGAGAAGATGCCCTTCAAAATTTGGAGATGGCCATCCAAAGGGAATGCCTTCTTCACACCTTTGAATATGTAGAATCTGTTATTTGTTATCACAAAATCAAACCTGATAGGCTTCTCATCAAACCAATCTTGTGCAACTATTTCAAACCAATATTTTAGTTGAGGCTTAGCCTCCTCAACCTGAGAGGGCTCTCTCAAGGGTTTATGATTTTTGATAAATATGTAGATGGCTAACTCTATATGAGATAAAAATAGATAAATGATGTAAACTAGTTGTAAATCACATTAGTAAGTGTACATTGGGCTTATGGAGTCATGATAGCTTCAACAAAACCAAGATAATCCACCTAGCATGGAATTCAAGGCATATCAGAGTTCAAATCAAGGAATAAACATGTAGAGGAGTGAAGTACACAGTCAGCTTGTTTATGAAGGAAGTCAGAGCTTGTTTATGAAGAAAGTCGGAGCATCATTGATGAATTTTGAGTAACATAAGCAAACACCACTACAATATATATTGAAAATATGACATTATAACAAGAACATACAAGAACTCCTTATGAATGTTGAGTTGTCTAAGTAGAAATTATGTATTAGGCTAAAAATAATCACTTACATAAAATAGAGTCTTTTTGCTAACAAATGTCCAACCATTTCTATTTCGAATACTTGATATTTTATACATCATTTACATCATAAGATAAACTTATCTACAACTAGATACATCGAATTCCTATGCTTTGACACCTATACTAACCATGAAAACATGGTATTTATTACAAACACAGCTGTAAAACTCATATAGAGTCCTATTACAAATAGAATTAGAACTCTTTTGATTCCACTCAAAACAGTTTTATCTAGACTTAATTACATCATTTACCACCTATATTTCCATTAAGTTGAATCCTAATGATGAGCTCCAACCTGTTATGACCAAGATGCTGATGATGTTGATCTCCTGCAATTTAGGAAACTGCTCCCCTGTTTTTAGGCTTAGGATCCCTTTAGTTTCTTGAGATATTATGACCACTTCCAAATGATAATTTCGAGGATAATTTATGTTAGGAACATTATTGATAGATTTCCCAAGTCATCCCTTCATGCTAGATGTTAGAAACAATTTTGAACTTCTCAAAATAATGAAAACAGACTTGCACTATGAAAGTAGCATAGTTTCGTAGAGCTTTTCGTAGCATGGTATGTTTACCCATTTTCCTTCAAAATTTAACCTTATTTCCTTAAGATTTACCTTGATATTCACTTTATATAACTTCCATATATATTTGAAATCAAAATACTTGGTGTTCCCTCCAAAATTTGATAAGAAAAAGGGTGAAAAAGCTGCTACAGCAGTTTCGTAGCGCATTTCACCCTTTTTACACTACAGGCGCTACGAAATTGCTGTGAAAGTTGTTTTAACCAGATTTTGACAAAATTTAAAACAAAAAGGTACCACAACTTCAGAATATTATTAGCTTCATCAAAACCATCAGCTATTTGGATTAAAAACATAATCTTCACAAAATTTAATCCTCATTTTCCATTTAGAGTTTGTTTTGAATTTGTCATTTTGTACCTCTGCTCTTTAGTTAATATTGAGAGTGTCTTAATTGTAGCTCCAAATCCTCTAATTGGCCTCTTAGCTTTCTGTTACTTTCTATATAATGAGTGTTGATCACTCTAACAAACTTTGCTTCTTTAATGGCTGGAACTGTCAATGTGAATAACGATTGTGCACTGCTTGGGATCTCTGACGTAGCCACTGTTTGACCTTCCCAAAAATCCTTCAATATCTTGAATTATTTCTTTTAAATGATGTGATGTCTCGCCCTCTTTCTCATTATTTAAATCTCTTGATTTTCTAGCTTCAAATTTTCTTCCAGCATTTGAATTTTTGACATGTGTTCCTTTCCCTGCTCAATATTGTTGACAGCATGCTCCACTATAGGCGATGAGAGATCAACCACCTCTTAAGATACTTTGGCTGCTTCAATGGTTACTTGGATATCTTTGCTGCCTTCTTGGAGTCTCTTTTCATGCCTGGTTAAAGGTTTCCTAGCTTGAAAAACAAAAGTTTCATTATCACCTTCAAATTACAATTTCTTTGCTGATTTCATTTTTCTTTGTTTGGGTTCATTCACTTCAATGAAATATGCCTACACAATGGGTGATTCTTCTATGTATATTGCTCAGCAACTGCTTTACCGAAGGTGCCTCAACCTATGTCATGTCTAGTTCATGCTAGAATGCATCGACTCTCCAGCCCTGAATTCCTCACCGAATGCCGTTGAAGCATTTGATGGAAGGGAATCCAAACATTTGGGTGTTCACTCAAGTTTACCGATTACCTTAAAAGGGAAGACAATCAATGTTTAAGTAGAATTAGTTGACTCTAAACTCAATTACAATCTTCTACTTGGTCGCAGTTGGACTCACACTATGCTTTGCATTTCGTCCACCCTCTTCCGTGTTTTGAAATTTCCACACGAGGGCAAAATTGTTACTATTTATCAGTTGTCTTTCTTCATCTCTTCTTCTGAGAACAACCTTACGTATGTGGATAAGATCCCAACTCCCTTCGAGAGCATTGGGCTGGTTCTCTACAAGGATCTAGCCCTCATGGGTCTTTTTCCATTTCCACCACCTATGACTGTTCAAGTTCATATGATCTCTCGGTCCGATGACCCATGGATTATTCCTTCGCCTAAAAAATTCAATTCATTTGGTGATTCAATGCCTTTGAGTCCAATTGAAATTGATTATTGTGAGCTCATTGCTGCATCCGATACTCAATCATCTGATGGTGCTCCTTCGAGCTTGTCTCTTGACGTATATTCTCAATCCCCCTGGCTCGGCGATTCAAGTTCGCCTGATCCTTTGAAAGAAGTGTTTCCTTCCGATGAAGCTATCATGGAAACCATGTCTCTCGAAGACTTGCCGTGAGACGGTGGTCATCATCGTTCTTCGTTTATGCCTAGCCTCGGGGCTATGTTTACATGTCTTGAGTGTTTTTCATCTCAAGATCCTTCTCTTCTGCTTCAAATGCCAATCCTGAAACATGAAGTCTTTACAGAAGGGAACTTGAGAAATATCACACAAACAATGCCTATTGACATTTCCATGAAGCTGGGAATCATCGAGAACACCCATGTGGGAGTCACTTGTTCTTTAGATGAAGTCCAATTTTATATTAGCCTTTTCCACGAATTCTGTGATGTCTTCGCTTGGTCCTACGAAGAAATGCCTGGCATTGATCCTAGTATAGTGGTCCATGAAATTCATACTAATCTCGATTCGAAGCCTATTTGCCAACGTCTTCGTTCGGTGCACCCTAGAAAGGATGCAGCCATTAAAGGTGAAGTTGAAAAACTTTTCAAAGATGGTTTCATTTGTCCAATTCCCTTGACAGATTGGGTTTCGAACATCGTTCCTATTGATAAGAAACATGGAACTATCCGTGTCTGTGTTGATTACCATGACATCAATCAGGCCTATCCTAAGGATAATTATCCTACTCCCTTCATTGATCAGATCATTGACGACTATGCCGTGAGAAATATTTTTTCCCTTATGGATAGTTTTTCTGGATATAATCAGATTAACATTCTCCCGGCTGATCAACACAAGGCAGCTTTTATCTGTCCTTGGGGTACCTTCGCATACAAGAAACTACCTTTTGGCTTAAAGAATTCTGGGGCCACTTTCCAGTGAGCGATGTCCTATGCTTTTCATGACATTCGTCACATCGTTCAACCTTATCTGGATGACCTTCCTTCTCATTCAACTAAGCATATGGACCATCTAGATCATCTTTTTCAGATATTTCTTCGTTGTCAACATTATAACATTCAGCTTAATCCACATAAATGTGTCTTCTATGTTGATTCTGGTATACTTTTATGGTTTGTCGTGTCTAAAGACAGAATTCACCTCGATCCACTCAAAGTTGAGGCTATTATCAATCTCCCCTTTCCATCCTCATTACATCAGTTGTAGAGTCTGCAAGGTAAGGAAAATTTTCTACACCGTTTTATAATGAACTATGCTAAAGTAGCTAAAGGATACACACGACTTCTGAAATAGGACGTCCCTTTCCATTGGGACGAGATTGCTCAACAATATTTTGGTGCACTCAAAACGTTGTTGGGCAACACTTCTTTATTACGTCCTCCAGATTATCACCATGATTATCATCATGTTTTTGGTCCAAGACGATGATGAAGGTCATGAGCATGTTATTTATTACTTGTCTTGTAACCTTCTCGATCCTGAAACACGTTATGATCATGTCAAGAAGTTAGCACTAGCTGCGGTCCAGGCCGTTCAACGCTTTCGTCATTATATCCTTTTTCATACGGTAACTGTGATTTTCGATTGTGAGCCCATGACCTATATTTTGTCTTGAAAATTGCTGGGGAGAAAATAATCTAAATGGATCATTATCCTTCAAGAGTTTTATTTGGAATTTACTGCTGCCAAATCTAAGAAATCACTGGTTTTCGCTGATTTGATTTGTCCCCTCCCTTTCGACATCGCTTTGTCTTGTTCTGAGGACTGTATTCTAGACGATACACTTTTCTTGATTAGCACCCTCGACCCGTGGTACAGTGATATCATCATCTATCTCCAAACTTCCACGTTCCAATCTGAGTTGAAAAAGGATGCCCGCCTTCGTATCCAACATCATTCACAACCTTATTGTATAGTCGGAGATACGCTCTATTGTGTTGGATTTGATTCTATACTTTGATGATGTTTGACCCTCGAGGAAGCCGAGAAATTATTGAATGATTATCAGAGTGGCGCCTATGTTGGTCACATGTATGGTTACACTACAACAAAAAAGATACTTCGTGCGTTATTTTTGGCCTTCTATTTTCAAAGAATGTATTGTCGCAGTTCCTAAATGCCATGATTGCCAAATTTATCAATGAAAGATGAATGCGCCACCCATTCCTCTTCACCCTGTCATTACCATTGGTCCCTTTGCCAAATGGGGCATCAATTTTATGATGTGTAACCCTCACTCGGCCAAGGGGCATGCTTATATCATCGTAGTTGTGGACTACTTCACCAAATGGGCTGAAGCACTGCCTACACTTGCCGCTGACGGTAAGACAACTGCTCAGTTCATATTCAATCATATTATTACTAGGTTGGGTGTCCCTCAAGCCATATTTATCGATCATGGTTCCCATTTTCGGCGTTATATGGTGGTGGAGTTGACTTCCAAGTTGGGTCTGTGTCACGACAGCTCAACATCGTACTACCCTCAAGCCAATGGCCAGGTTGAATCTGTGAACAAATTTCTTGTCAAAATGCTTCAGCATACGATTGGGATCCACAAATCAAACTCGCATCTCATGTTATTTTCATCTCTTTGGGCATATCGAACCTCAGTAAAGAGTGCGACCAGATTCACCCCGTTTCAGTTGGTTTACAATCTGGAAGCTACTCTCCCGATTGAGTGTGAAATACCTTCACTCAAATTTGCTGTGGAATTACTGCCAAATACTTCGCCAGAAGAAGAGTGTCTCCTTTACTTAGAGAGGTTGGATGAAACTTGTTGCTTAGCCACTTTGGTCATCGAGGCACAAAAGAAGTGATTCAAAGCTCATTTTGACCAATCAGTTTCTCCTCGTTCCTTCGTTGAAGGATATCTCATCCTCATGTATGACCAAGCTCATGATAAGCTGGGGGCAGGAAAATTTCAACCTATGTGGCATGGGCCATACATCATTAAATGTGTATTGAAAAATGGGGCCTACGAATTAATTTACTATGAAGGTCATCCACTTGAACAACCCGGAAATGGGTTGTATCTCAAAAAATATTATGCCTGAGTCATTCATGCATAACAGGTGTACATAGGTTTTTTTTTCATTTTGGTACATGTTTTGGGTTTGGTGTGTGAGCATTTTCCTGCTTATTGGGTCTTTCTTATTGTGCAGATGTCTATTACCCCTTATGTCAGTTTCGCGGATGGTGCTTCCCGCAGTACCAAGAATTTGTCTTCAGCAGCCTAGGTAATTTATAATCCTGCTAGTGAGTTGATAGATCTGCAAAGTATTTCTCTAGGATGAACTACAAACAATGTCGCTAAATATAGCATTGTCATTGAGTTATTAACTGAGGCAATCAAGCTCGGTATACGTGCATTTCTTGTAAATCTAGATTCATAGCTTCTTGTTCTACAACTCAATAATCATTATTCCAGTAGAAATCTGCACATTCTGAGATTGTATTTACGTAGTCGTTTATTGGAAAGAAATTTTTATTTCATTACTTATCAACATATTCCTAGACAAATGAACACGTTAACTGATACAGTGGCTAACATTGTATTAGATAGGCATTTGCATAATTTGTAAAAGCATCATCATATGTAAAATATCCATGTAGGGAATTATATGTATATATATATATATATATATATATATATATATATATATATATATATATATATATATTGCATGTTTGCAACTTTGTGCATCATAACGTCAAAAAACATATGTATGTTTCTGTTACATCCCAAGACATCATGTCTCGCAAAATTTGAAGATAAAATAAACCTACGTGTCTAATCCACATGGTGCTCATGATAACATGTCACAGCCCGTACTAGCCACCTCAGCAAGTGGTGAATTCGGCTAGGCACCCCTACGGTATGCCTCTGGTAGGGACGAGGAACATCAACAAAACATTCATAATCTGGAACTGCTCGGGTGATCCCCTCCAGGTTGCACACTATCTCATCTTCCTCGCCGCCCTCACCTTGAGGTTCAAAATCGTGAGGGATTCACCTCACTATTGGTGGCATACCAGTAGGTCTCTCTGGGCTAACATCTGCATCACATGGATTCAATGTCAGAACATACATAAATGAACAAAAAAATCGTAATACTCATAAAATTTTAAAAATTGAGTCTTACCCAAATCTTCATCCAAATATTCTCCCTCCCTGAGTGGGAGGTCTAGATCATCAGTGAAATTTGTGCCAGCGTAGGGCCAATCCTCCACCAAAATAAGTTTTTGACAAATCCAATCAAAAAATTCCAGCCTCCAAGACATCTATTGGCTGCCCCCTGCCCTTGGCATCAGTGCTGCCCATCGAGCCATCCATGGTTCTCTCGTTGGTGGGTTCGGAACTATAATCTCCTGTCGTTGAAAAATTTGTAATCGTTCCAAGAAGAACGATACCAGAATGGATCCATAACCAAATTGTTTCAGTTTGGTATTCTTGCATTTGGTTAGTTGGCGTTTCATGTTGATGGTTACGGCCTCTGCCCAATTGTAGAGAGTCGGCGCCATGCAGTCCATAGCAAGAAGAAACTGTGTCTTCGTTGCTTCATGTAGTGATTGTGATCCAATAGCCTGTGTGATGGTATGCAATACCACATGTAGTGTCAAATCAGGGATAGTTTGAATATCAAATTTCCCACTACCTAAACCTTTCCGTGCTCCTCGACATACCCTATCGATTACCATGGTCATGCTTTCCATGCAGGTCCGGGTGCCGGTTAGGAGTGGTGTTGCACCCCTCTGTGATAATACTGTGATGAAATATACATCGGAAACATCAATCTCAAGCTATTGATCGCGTAGGATGAAATTCTCTTGGTTTTCATCCCACATACTGACTAGATATTGTAGAAATTTTGGTTGGGCTTGGAGGCATAGTGTTAGAAAGAATTTTAGCAAACCACAGTTTTTGAGGGTTGCCATAACTCCCTCATTTTCCATGGCCAACTCATATTCTTCACTATGCTCCCTTTATTTCCATTCTATAACCATTTCTGCTCCTATCTACCTACAAACACACACATACAAGTGGTATTAGCCAATATTTACCCTTGAAATTGTGAAAAATTGGGACATTCGATATGTATTTTTTTTTTAAAATGGTTTACGCCATTGGCGCAACTGTTTCTAAAAAATTCTCACCAATGGGCGTGCCCCAGTATTAAAAAATGGGCGGTTGGCGCGACTCCGTGCCTGAAACCCGCGCCAACTGCGCAGCTCTAAATTTTACAATTTCTCCCCCCAAATTCAAAATTGACAAATTCAGGAAGAAAGGAATAACTTAAAATGACAAGAGGGATCTCAGATCTCACCTGGAGTTGATGGATTTGCGATTGGTGTACTGGATTGGCCGCAAGATTTCACAGTAAAATGGTTGAAAATTTCTCCACAAGAGGTAAAAGTGAAAAGTAATTGTTTTTTACCATTTTTGTCATTTTATAACTTTTTCACAACCCTAATAAGGTTTTAAGGCATATTTTTTGATTATTTTATTGTATTATTTTCGAAAAATACGTTTTACACATGTCTCTTGTGCAGAAATAGGTTTTTTGTGTGGCAGTGATGAAGTATCGAGTTAAATTTTATACTTTTTTGGACTCGGTAAAAACACAAAAAAGTCACTACTAGAGTCATCTTTCATCTCTTTTTTTACTCTCTAAAACTGAAAAGATTGTCGAGACGCTTGTAGTTTTGAATTAGTTAAATGGCTGTGAAATGATATCTACCTAGTATACGTTTAACCCTTTTTCGGGCTGGGATAGATTATTTATGAAAAAGGAATATCTTAGCCTATCACGACTAAGAGGTTCTCTTAGACACAATTTTCTACCTTTTCGAATCTGTGAGACTACCTACGAAAAGGGACTGTTGGATTTTTCTTTTTTCCTTCTTTTCAAACTCTCTAAACATGAAAAGATGCCAAGTTCTTCCTTTGTCAGACTCGTTAAACTCTGATGACATCGGGCTTCGTCACCATGATGTTATTCGAGTTCCTGGTTCCTAGGGCTCGTAAAATGTACTAGGATGGATTTTTCAGAAGCAAAAACTTACAGTTCAAGCATATGCTATCCCCTTCAAGCTTGTTTTCAAAAATAATTGGGGTACTCATCAAAAATGGTGGGGGAAAATGGAACCAAATTATAGTCATGTTGGCAGTATGTCGCTCTTGAAATGGCACTTGTCTGCATTCGTGTCGGGTTGGGGACATCTCATTTTGTCATTTTTTGCCTCCATGGGTTTGGGTAATCTCTTTTGACCTCTCATTTTCTCTTTTCCACGTCATCATGCCCTCAGATTCTTTGATGTCAAATACTGCCAAATCTAGTGTCGTGCTGCTGATATGTTCAAGAGAAGTTTGCCTCTGAAGTTTTCAACCTTCCTCTGATTCTCTGTTGGTCCTGACTCACATACATCATATTCCTCTGTCTCATGTTGATGATGTGGGAAACATTATGGCCCACCTCCGATCAGGTCACTTCCTATCAACTTCAGCTCATTATCCAGGAATCTGATCTAGAGACTCCTTTTTGGTACCTTGGAGCCTCCATGCCTCAATGGTAGGTTCTTCGCATTCGACGTAAGGTCCACATCATTGGCCTTCAATCGACTGACTCTGTAGGTGTTTGACGCCAGATCATTGTTCACATTCTGTGGATTATGCCTTTCGTACCTTGAGATCCATTGTAATTATTGGTGGTTTCTCTCGCGTCTGTTAACAGCTTTCATCATTGGCTGGTAATTAGATGATTTTCTTACATGTTCAACTTCAGCTCACATATTCGCATGCCTAAATTTGTACTTGTTCGGATCAAGATGGAGCACAAGACCCTGGGTTTTGTCTAATAAACTCCAGGTTGTGGGTTCTTTGTGGATTATCATGACTTATTGCATGACTCTTTGATTGGATGGTTGCGACCATACATGAATCTATTTGTTGATCTTTGTTACTGGATGGCTGCATCTATACCTAGATCTCAGTTTTTTATATACTCTTTTATGGATGGCTGCACCCATGCCACATGTTCATGTATCAGAGATATCAGTTGTAATTGTAATTGTAGTTTTTCTGACAGTGGTGTTTGGTTCGAACACATTCTCATAACCCCTCCCTCTCCCTCGGACTTCATGCTTTAGGGGGGATCTATTACACAATATTTTGTCACTGTCCCTACAATCCCCATCCTAAACATTGGAGGGTCATTTCTGTGGCTTCTAAATAGTTTCATGCCTTGCAAATAACATCATTGCATCCTTTTTTATGAAGGCAACATTCTTCCTATTGACATTTCCCTGAGTAGAGCAGTAAAAATCCCTGTTTGTGCCTTGGCGCGAGTAGCCAGTCATGACCTCGCGCCAAAGTGGAAGATTAACACTAGGGATCGCGCCACCTGGCACTCTGTCCCAGTGTAATGCCCACGCCAAGCTATTTATGAAATTTTTTTTAAAAATAGAGGTGGAGGTTCTATTCGAACCACCTCTGAGATGAGTCATTGGGAGTGGTTGAACTGAAACAACCACGGGCCTCCTCCTTTAGTTAGTAGTTTACACCTCCCTTGGAACACTCCTAAAGGATAGGCCTCCCTTCCACCTTTGTAGGGATCCCAACCTCATTATTTCCCTATATATAAATAAGTCTTCTCCCTTTATGAAAACTAGATGAACAAAGAGAATTATATAGCTGAAGAGCTAAAATTGAAGAACTGAGCATATTATATTTGAATAACTGAGTTATTGAGAAGGTAGAACAAGGAGAAATCCATTGAGAGGTCCCTTATATCGTCTGAATTCCCTGATGAGATTTGAGACATGCTTCACCCGAGCCTCGCTAGAAGACCGCAACGTCAAAGCATGGTTGTATCTCTTCTTTCTACCTATTAATATAAGTGACTTTTGTCTGGTTCCCTTCTTTTGTTCTATCTTTATCGAATGCAATATGCTATTCTTCTCTGACTGATTAGTAGTTTTTGGATGAAATTAGTATGTGGTATGTGGTTATCGTTTTCTGATATTTGTGCAGGTGTCCAAACATGATAAGCAGAAGGGTTGTGACTTGCCTTCGATCAGGAGTGGGAAGTTCTCATCATCACTACGAGTGTCAATGACAGCTTTGGACACACAAGAATTGCGCTCCATCCTAGGACACAAAAGTTACTATAGGAAGCTTATTCAAGGGTAAGCCTTGATCATGACACCAATGGAGAAGCTACTCAATAAGGATGTATCCTTTTTTTAGGATGAGGACAGTCAGAAGAGTTTTGAGATACTAAAAGAAAATATGGTCACTACACCTATTCTGATATTCCCAGACTAGGCGAAGGTCTTTCATGTACATGTGGATGCATCAAGAATAGCTTTGGGAGTTGTCCTAGCATAGCTAGGAGAGGGAGACTTTGATCATACAGTTGCTTTTGCTAACAGGAAACTTTCAAGCGCTTAGCACAAATATTCCACTACCAAATGAGAAGGATTGGCGATGGTATATTCCTTACAGAAATACAGGCACCATCTATTGGGAGGAAAATTTAAAATTTTCAGTGGTCATTCAGATTTAAAATACTCGGTAAATAAGCCTGTGTTGGGGAGGGATATTTTTCAATGGTTGTTGCTATTTCAAGAGTATAATTTTGAAATTATCGTGAAGCCCGAGAGACTGACCGTAGAACCTGATCACTTGTATCGGATTGAGAGTGGGGAAGAACCAACTAGTTTGGAAGAAGGTTTACCCGATGCGAAACGCTTTGCTATCAAGGTGGTTGACAAGAAATTTTCAGACATCATTCATTTTTGACCACTGGAATGGAACCTACAGACTATTAAGTACAACAGAAAAAAGAGTTGGTGGCCTGTGCAATGGATTTCATTCTAATTGCTAGTAAATTATATAAGTTAGGAGAAAATGAGGTATTGCGTCGGTACGTATTGGAACATTAGAGAAAAGCTATCTTGGATGAAGCCCATTGATGGGTAGTAGGATGCCACTACGAAGGGAAAGCCACTGTGAATAAGGCGCTGAGGGCTGGGTTGTGGTGGGCCACATTGCATAATGATGCACATGCATACTGCCGAGTCTGTGATGCATGTCAACGAACCAAGAAACCCTCACGCAGAGATGAAATGCCCTTGTAGCCACATATGGATTTGTAGGCATTTGAAAAATGGGCCATATACTTTGTCGGACCCATCAACCCCTAAGGAAAGAAGACTGGCGCACATTACATCATTACTGCAACTGATTATGTAACCAAATGGGCATAGGAAAAGGATGTGAAGGATTGTACTGTAGATGCCAGTGCACACTTCTTCTTTGAACATATTCTAACCAGGTTTGGCTGCCTAAATATCTTAATGAATGATAGAGGTACACATTTTTTTAATGAAACTATTGAAGCTCTGACAAAATAATTTCAGATACATCATGCGAAAAGCACCCCATATCACCCAAAAGCTAATGGCGTATTAGAGGCCTTCAAAAAAAAAATTTAGAATGCGCTAACTAAGGTATGTAATGCAAGTAGAAGTGACTGGGACATGTGCATCCCTTCAATACTATGGGCCTATAGGACTACATGCAAGAAATTGACTGGGAAGACTCCTTTCAATATGGTTTATGGAAAGGAGGCCATCATGCCCATGGAATATATTGTCCCCAACTTGCGCATTGTAGCTTTTACAAATGGGAAGAACTCAACATCATGGAGGAACACTTGGCACATTTGGTTGCCTTGGAAGAAGATTGGTTCATTTATGACTTTCATTAGCAAGTGTAGAAGGCACGAGAAAAATCTTGGCATGATCGGCACATTCGACAGAAGGTGTTTAAGGAAGAACAATTGGTTATTCTATATGATAGTTAATTTGCACGGCATCCAAGGAAGTTTCGTAAGCACTGGTTGGGTCCGTATATAGTAAAATATATTACAGATGGTGGTGTGGTGCAGTTGGCTGTGTTGCATGGAGAATACCTGCCCAGGTATGTTAATATCAGTTGTCTGAAACCTTACAAGGATAGCCCGGTGCGTACCAAATGACAATATGGTCGGAGTATCTATATTAAGAGTGTTTCATGTGCTAGGAAGGGAAGGCGCAGGCATGTGCATCAAGAGTGCAGAGGTAGTAGGTAAGAAGACACAGGAAGGTGTGAGGACAATGCAAGGGTAGTGTGCAACTAGAAAAACTAGCCATTGGAACAGTAAAACTAGGTGAAAAAGTGATGTTACCATTGGATGGAGCAGGTCTTTATAAATTAATGCAGCGATCTTGTAGGATTTTTTACCATTTTCTTGATGGTAAGTCACATTTAATGATAATCCGACCATTTTTTCTCATAGTGGCCTATAAAGAATGGGCGCAGGCAATAATCGGTTCCTTTGCTCTCTGAATATCTTATGCCTTGTGTTTTGTTGTGAACTCTGTATGTTTTGTAACCCTGCCATCTGTATGTCTCCACGAGCTACCCCTTCTGATAGCAACAACCATGAAATCATATTTCGAGCAGGGATTACTACCTCTAACCCCACCGAGTCATTGCCCATTACGGCCTCCGCTAAGATTGGATCCGAGGATGTGTTTGAAGTAATTCCTGATGTCAAAGAGGTCATGTCCACGCCAGCCAAAGGAAAGGAAAAGGGGAAGGAAATAAGAAAGGAAGAAGGAAAGGAGAAGGGAAAGGGGAAGGCCAAAATGTGGGCTTCGACAAAGCCACGCACCTCCTGCAAGATTGTGCACTCTCCTAGGTAGGTGCCTAAGGCACACTCACCCAATCCATCAAAGAAACCCACGACGGCACAGGAAGAATCTCTACTTGTAGCTCCGCTCTTGTGGCTACCAACGTATGTTAAGCCGAGAAAACTGATGGTGCGCACCACTAAAAACATAGACATTGTGCATGAATATCTTCAAATGCCGCTGGTCTCGCAGGAGGTCCCTCTCATTGGAGACATAATTTTTGGCAACAATCTATCCATTAAATTGGATGACCATGACCTAGAAAACAAAGACACCTTCCCGGATCTCGCCCCAAATATGTACCTTGAATGAGTACTGTATGACGATGTACCAAAGGTAGAAGCAATGTCATGGGCGCACGAGTTGGGGGCCTCATGGATTTTGAATTTTCTACACATCCCCTACTTCGGACGATATGCTATCACTAGCTTGGTTGTGTGTCAGCTGCCTACGCTAATCCATGATGGATGTTTGTGGATCCAAGGCCGCATCCCAATTGATGTTGCGTTGATTCATAGGATCACCAACCTACCCATGAAAGGGTCCCACCCCATGAAGGGATTCATAAAGAAAGTCGAGCAAAATGTGGGTGACGAAGTTCGAGAAAAATACAAGGTTGAACGGGACAATCGAGGATTTCTAGTAGAGACCATCATTGACCTGAGAGTGAAAATTGGCACTTTGATGTTATCGTGTAAGATGTTGTGTAAGTGTTAGGAATTTGTTTTCCCTGCCTACGTTATTCAATTAGCAGGACGATGTGAAAAAGGAGTCTGCTACAACTGGTCGCAGTGCCTCTGTGAAGAGTTTTTATACAACATGAAGGAGGCGCAGAACCAGGGAAAGCCCTTCTATTACTCCTGGTTATTGTTGTTGATCACCCTTGTCGCATGGGAGACGGAAAATGATGTGGTTCTCTCTAAGTTCTATCCCAATGTTTGTGAAGGAGCATGTTACACAAACATGTGGGACTCCAATTATTCGTAGTGCATCAAGGAGAACAAGGTTTTTTAGGTGCTTTTGATGGTGCACTGACAGCGACAACAGACTCAAGGTAGTGCTTGTTGCTTACAGTGAACAAAAAGTATAAGTGCATTGCTGACTTTCATGTCACCATGCACAATGTGCAGATTAGGGCCTAGAGAGATCCAATGTTGTACAACCTCCAACATATGGTCATAGCGGCGGAGATCGATCAATTTGTCACGACATGGCTGCCTGCATGGAATCTCAGCTACAAATCCTCGACCATGGTGACAACAAACACATCTGAAAAAGATGCAATGACCAAGGATACTGTACCACGGAGAACAACAAAGGAAACTAAGCTACGCTCCGTATAAAATACAATCACCAAGGAGACTGCCAAGGAGACCACTAAGGAGACCCCTAAGGACACCATCAAGAGGGCGGAGTACGTGCCGCAACATTAGGTTGAAACCGAAGGAGTTGGTGGGGAGGGCGTAGATCCCCCACGCGGAACTAAATGCACTGGCGAGCCTGCCAAATGGCAGTGAAAGAAGCACAAGGGCGACAAGTCTGGGGCAGACACAAAGTTTACCTTAACAGAGGAATACTTGGAGAAGATCACGGATGTTGACACCACTGCATCTGAAGAGCGCTGGACTGCCCTAGAAGATCATCACAAGGCTGCGGTGGAGGCCTTGTAGTCCAGGCTCCAAGTAATTTAGTTAAAAGCAGATACGCTTCAAGTGAGCGTGAACTAGGTGAGGAAGATTCAAGTGAGCCAGCCACCCACAATCACAGCCTTGGTCACGACGACTGAAAGCAGGATCTGCTCCCTCCCAGGCTCGACATTGATAGTATAACCACCAATGTTTTGTGAGCAAGTTCGTGCATGTTCCGAGGTCGATATCAACATTACAAAAATAACGAGTGAGAAACTACACACTCTCCACTTGTCCATCTCCGGCGAACTCCAGCATGGGGAAATGCGGGTGCAACAACAGTTGAGTGAGGCCGAGAAAAAAAATTGCCACTAAAGGTGCTGAATCCGCCCAAGCGCAGGAAACACAACTCGTATCCATAGCACATCAAGCAAAGTTGGAGCACCTAATAGACCAATTATGTTGAGACATACTAGAATTAATTCCTACCTCTGCTATATCGCAGGCCAAGATTGAGGGCTTGGTGGTTGCATTGAATGCATCATGAACATAAGTGCAGATGGTCAAAATGGACCTGGAACAATAGATTGTTGCGCTGGAGGCCAAGCTACAGCCAGAAACCCCTCTAGAGGTGTCATCCCAGTGAGACACACTGGTAAAAGAAGCCACAGGAATCATTTCAGCACATATCACCAAGGGCTCATAGTTATTAGATACTTCTATGGAGCTATGGTCCACTATGCAGCGTGATTTCCTCCTCTGACATTTCAAACAGGAGCTATGACAGAAAGAGCTTCACCATAAGAATAAATTACTCAACAATCACCTAAATTCCTGGATAGACAAAGCACTAAAGCTCTCACAATAATTAGACACGACAATCAAGTAGCTGAACCAGGATTTGGAAAGTGTCACTACGGCTACTAAATGACTGACCTCCCAAAAGCTGGTCGAGATTGTGCAGAATTCTATAGCACAGAGTGAAGGCGTCCAACCCCCATTTGTTGTCGTTTTTGAGCTACTCCAAGCCTATATTAAGTCCCCACTGCCACTGTGACTCAGGACGAGTCACAAGATTATGTTGGGGGACTGTTGGAGCAGGGTCTCCTAGGAAAAATTTCTAGACATTTTTGTGATATTTTGTAATAGTTAGTCTGCGCAGGGGATTTGAGGTGGGTCAAAGCCCCTAATTAATTGTAATGGATCAAAGGTTAGACCAAGGGACTACAAACCATGGTTTGTGGACCACAAAGTAGCGCTGGATAATATGATATAAATAGATGGATAGATCAAGTCTAGAAGTAAGTTTTTGGACTAAGTCTGGATGCGGATAGTGAATCTATAGTAATTTTTGTGGATTTTCTGGGTAAGGGCTCCTACTAGTTTTGTCCACGAAGACCATAAGTCCGGCTGTGTGCGGACCCCACTGGCTATGTGCACGGGCTGGTAAAGAGTTTGTAAGTCAAATATGGAGAATTGATGAATGAAAAGAACCTTCTTGTTGATATCTTAGTATCTCTGTGTTATTTTATTGGATGCGCTATATGTGATTTCTGAGATTATGTATGTGTACTACATAATCTTATTTAATTTATGTGCACATGGATGAAATGCTCTAGAAAGGAATAAATGCATAGATCTGGTTATGTTTTGTCACCTTTCTTCTTTTAACTTTCTTCTCTTGTGACCTACGGGCTTCACAAAAGGCATTTAGTTGAATATATCGTCAAGGGTTTTCCGGGTTAGGGATTCCTCAGAATAGGCCTGTTAGATCTGAAGGTGCCCGCTTTAATTTAATCTCTCTCTTAGGGTGAGGAAACCTGGTTCCAGTGCACACCCATACTACTTTGGGTGAGACCTTGACCTGCGCAAGTAGGCCATTGCCGAAAGGGCTAGTAGTACAGGGATTTGTTGGTAAAACTTAAATATGAACCTAGGTCAGGACCCCTCAAACCAACACTGGTGATTTTTTTCGCGTACAAAATCAGAACAAACACCATCTTGCCAAGATACCATAGGAAAACCTGTCACCATATTTTCTTTACATAGAGTTTGAAGAGAGCGATATTTTAAGTGACCAAATTGATCATGCTAAAGTTATCTCACTTCATCATTATGAGTAACAAAAATGGAGGGAATACATGATAAGCCAGATTTTTCAAACTTATACAACCTTATGGAATCATCATCAATTCCAGTAGCTAAAATATATCTAGGATCTCTTAGGTCCTTAATTACAACATCATGGGGTGAGAATTCTACTCTTCTCCCTTCACCTGAATGAGTTATATGATAAATAGATAGAAGGTTGTAGGACAAGGTAGGAACACATAATACATCATTAAATGACCATTATATAGAGGAATGGTTCTAGACTCTACAACACTAAGGGATCTATCATCACCAACATAATTTTTTTTGGTGTTACAATCATTTAAATAAGAAAACATGGCTTTATTTTTTTCCATGTGATAAGAGGCTCCAAAATTAATGAGCCACTCATGAGAATGAGATGAATAAGATACATTCAATGCATAACCAGGTCTTGATGCTTGACAACCACATGTAGAAAGTGCCATTCCCGAAGATGAAGTTGAAGAGTCCTCCAAATGGATGTCGTGCTTATTCATTTCTTCTTCCAAGGCTTCCATCATCTTAAAACATTTTGACTCTACGTGGCCATCACGATTACAAAAATTGCAATTTCTATCTGTCTTCTTCCCTTTGTTTTTATTTTCCTTATCATTTTGGCAAGTTTCTTTTTCAGTTAGCGGTTGAAATTTCTTAAGACCCTTGTTTGGTTTAGGACCATTATTTTTAGGATGTTTCTTCTTAGGATTTTTTGGATATGATTGTTTATGGGCTACTAAGTCTTTATTAAAAGAGTTTCCAATATTAATAAGACCAAGGTGTAATATTTTTTCTTGTTCTCTTATCAAAGAATCACAAAAGACATCAAAAGAGGGGGACTTATAAGTTGTCCCTTGAGAAATGAGGGCTTCTCTAGTGGAATGAAAGGTAGAAACAAATACCAAGTATGCAAAGCCTAGCTTAGAAAAATGGAATAGATAAGACTACCATATTTCTTTTTGACCTTACTACCTTCTAAAAGAAGTCCAAGGGTCTTGAATTTGGACAAAAAATATTCAATAGAGGAGAAATTATTGGCGTCGAAAGTAAGCAACTCATTTTCAATCTGGTGGGCTATGATTTCATTTTGAATGCCAAAAATAGTATTTAGATTTTTCATAGCTTCATGAGGGGAGTCAATTTATTGGATATGAAATCTAAGATCTTTAGAAATGGAAATTCCTATCAACCCTCATGCTTGATCTTGTTTAATTTCTCATTTATCCTTTTTATCTCCATCGGTAGGTTTAGATTCTTTTCTTGAGGCTATTCTATAAATTCCTTTACGTCTAAGTAAGTCAATCATGTAGGCTAGCCATTGAAATAATTGGTGATGTTAAGAATAACCAGGCATTCACTTTCCATTTTAAAAAATTGAAGCTGTAAAGGTTGCAACTAAATGCTCCAATGGAAAGATCTTGAAAAATTAGGCCAGTTAAACAAAATGGCTCTGAAAAAGGCTTTCGGATGAAGAAGTTATGCTTTTTTGAAGAAAATTTGTAGTACATGCCAAGTAGTTACGTGATAAGTTGAAAGTTGATGATGAAGTGGTATTTAAAAAAAAAAAATCCCTCCCCCCCTCCCCTTTTCCAAACTTAATATAATAAGCTCACTTAAAAAAATCTACTTTATAGGACTCACTTTTATAAATAAGTGAGAGTCACTTTTACAATGTTACTTTTACATGTGCTTTTTAAATAAAACCGTTTAAAAAAAGACAAATTGCCAAAAATATTTTTAAGAAAAAGTAACCTAACAAAAATCTTTTTAGAAAAAGAAACTTGAGAAGAGACTGGAACCTAATACCTCTATTCTCAAAAAGTAACTTTACAGCAAGTGAGCTACTAAAAGGATTCAGTAATTGTTTGAAAGGAGGAAGGGTTATTTTTTTCTATCCGGTTTGCATGCTTTTTCCTGCAAAAAAAACAACCATACAAAAAAATAATAATAATACAAGCCTTGCGGCTGAGCATTACATTTCTGATTAGTCAGTCTGACAAATCTATATTTTTCTCGCTATTTCTGATTTGCCGAGATCGCACAAAGTTGCAGGGAAAGAGCATACCTAGCAGAAAGATATCCTCTTCCTGTTTCTATTTCGCTCGATCGCACACAACACATATTAAAGAGAATACATAGAGAAGAGGGTATAGTTCCAACAATAAAGAAAGTCTATAAACCGAAATAAACAAAGGGATTAATAAATATCACTACAAAAAAAATTACTTTATATTTCCAGATCTAAAATGACATAACTTGGGCAACCAGAAACCTTTTCGCATGAAACGAAAGGGGTTCTTCATTGGAACAGAGGCTCCGGACGCAATAGAGCATTTCTCCTAGCCTTAAAGTGGCCATAAACAATAGATCTAGAAAACTAAAGTTGCATGCAGTCAAAGCAACTTTGAATGTGGATCAACAATGGATGCGGCCCTCAAAACAACTCTGATACCATGTACAAATTTACAGGGTAGCTTCCTTAGATCAAACACCAAAGGTTACCTCTCAAAAACAGATCAGAAATCAGCACACTAGTATTTGATGTGGTTAAAACCCTAAAAGAGGGAAACCGTCCATGGCCTAAGCCAATGCGGCCACTTTAGGAAATTTATTAATATAAAGAAAGAAAATTTACATAAGCTTATCTCATAAATAGTCACCAGAAAAATGACCCTCCATGCTCTTTAAATAGAGATTGTGGACCAGTCGGGTGTTAAGTCATGGATCAAGTGTCGATAATACCGAGGAGAGAATGAATCTTCGGATCCCTACATATCATGACCGTCAGATTATAAGTTACAAATGCACATAGTAAAGAAACACACATTATCTAACTCTACTCTAGACCAAGTTATACTTAACTATTTCCTATGTGTCAGAATATCCTAACATATGGTTCAATATCCATAGACGATAAAATTTTAAAATACCTTAATATTGAATTGAAGGACGCACAAGACATTTTATCGACTCTTGGAATGCAACTAGAAAATGACACTTAATCTTCTTGGTGGCTTAAACCATGGACAGAGGATCAAAATTATCCAACATTATAAATTGTGGATTAAGTAGTTGATGATTCTCCACCAAGTTGTTAAAAATCTATATTCGAATCTTCCTCCTCATTGGTACACAATGAAAGTGTATTGCAAATAATTGAAAGTGAGTGGAGACATGAGTTGGACGAAATTTTAAATTCCATTGATGAAAATGTAAGAAAAAATATAAAACCAGTGGTGGATATTGATGGTAAGGATATTTCCAAAGCATGTTTGGTTAGTGAGTTGAATGGAAATCCGATGTTATCTAAAGATAGGTTGACGAATTGAGAAATGGGGTCTACTTTAGGTGAGATTGGAAGGCTCCACAAAAGGGTGTTTCAATTTGATTTGGAATTGGATCATATTTTGGGGTGTTTTTTGAAATAAAATCAATCCCCCCCCACTGAACGTACTGAAAGAAAAGGTGTTCCTCGAAGTACAAAACAAGGTGTTTCTTGTGGAACGTCATACATTGTAAGGGTTCAAAGAATAAGGAAGAAAGATTTTAATAGGGTGTTTTATTACCATAATAAAATTTACCTTTTGGAAAGATTAGAAGGCATCCAACTTCAATTACGTTGGTATAGTAGATTAAAAGCGCAACGCATTCTAATAAGATGGATACTAATTTAATTCAAAGAAGTGTTTGTACACCACACTATTCTTAACGACAATCCATAAATTAAAAAAAGAATAGGGGAACAAGGAGAACTTCGAAAAGGTATTATATTACACAAGCAAGGGGAAAATGTGGCTTGACATTGGGGTATTTACACCTAACATGGGAAATTTTGAAAAGGTTCCCTATTTCATAGGCGAGAAACATGGTTTGACTGAATTGAGACTTCACATGGTCAATCAATTGGACATTCCTCCTGGGTGAAGATGAGATCATCACACTAGCAAGGCATAACATAGTCAAAGGAGGTTTAAGTATCATCACATTGAAAGTTTTAGTTACAAAGAAATATATGATTTTTGAAGTTTGATTTAAAGATTTGGATTAGTTTTAAAAAATCCTTTCTAGATTTCACATTAAATTAATTAATTTTTTTTTTAAAAACAAAAACAGAAAACAATAAATTAGTGTATGTATCAAAAACTAAACCATGCCTTAAAATTCAATTATCATTATTATTCTTATTTATTTTTTTCAAATTTTAATTTTATTATTTATCTCATGAATACTCATTCATCCTTGTCCGAAAATAAGCCTTGAACTTAACTTGACAAATAGCATACATTTTTAATTAATTCCATGAAAGTCTCCATGTTTATGAGATGGATATTTCATAGTCACTTCATCTCCAAATCCATAGCTGAAAGGAGTCTATTTTGATAAACAAGAACATATTTTGCCTCCAACAGGGTAGCAACATCAGTCTTAATTTTCTGGTTCCTTTCCTCAATTTGTTCATATGAATCTTTCAAATATTCTAGATATACAGGCTCTTCTCCTTCATAAATGGGGGATGAGGGTACGGATTTAGCTCCTCATATTTGCAACTGAAACCCAATTTCAGTGGAAGGATTTCCCTTGAAATATTTAGCTTTTCTTCCTCCTTTCTGCACATTTTTCCTCTTGTCGCCTTAAGAAATTTCTTCTAAGTCCAAAATGTCTAGTCCTATTTTTAACCCGTTTTCAAAAGGAAGGGGAGTTTCAACTTCCCTACTGATTGAAATTTGGACCGCGCCTCCATTTTCCAATATCACCCATTCAGTTTTTGGTTCATGGACATAAGAAGCATAAGAATTTTCTATTCTCCTCTTAGAAATGATCAAATGAGGATCATAATACCACTTCTCTCCCAGCTGGAAATCCATAATCTCTAACATTTTTTCTACCTCCTGATATGTCGTCTTGTTATTGACAATGAAATTTCGAACAAAATTATGTAATTTTAACAAATATCCTTTCTTGTCTGCGATAAAATTCACTTGATAAAAATTTAGGCTCTGTCTAATGAATTCCAATGCAAATATTCTCATAGGCATAAACACTAACAATCTATATGGAGGAATATTTGCACCATATAATCTAATCTCTGTGTAGTGCTCAAATGGAAACCAATCTCCAACCTTTAAATATCCACTCATTTGCAACAAAGACTAAGCTTTTGGAAAAATTCTAGGAGGGGTAGCATTGTTAACAATTCTGTAAACAATTGACATGAAGGAAGAAAGGAAGTAGGAGAAACCTTCATTATTTGGTCCAACTCTGACAACAATCGTCCAATTCATAATTTTTTGTTTATTATTACTAAAATCTTCAACATTCAAGCCTAGTTCCATAAATTTCTCAACATGTACACATATAAAAATACATACTAGGAGAGATGGAAATCTAAAACATCAAGTTATATTGAAGTTAAAGAGTTGAGAATTGATGGTTTTCTCCCAAAATGCAGGAATATATAGCACCACATTTTACGACATCATCAAATGAAATAATCCTATGCCTTGACGATCTATCATTTATGCATCATCCCTTCCAATAATCCTCATGATTAAATGTAAAATGGGTCCAACACCTTTAGAAAATCAAGAAACAGGGTATTGTGCAAAATCTGAAGGTAAAACAATGTTCGGAAGAAAAATGGAAGCATACAATTCCCTAGAATCCTCTATTAACAAGTTCCTAAAAGTTGACATAAGGGTTAATGGTGGAAGATACTAATAAGATTGTGGAAAGGCTAGGACCTGATGGATTAGTAATGAAGAAGCTTGGAAAATTTCCCAAGGGAATTCATGATGAAACATCACCGAGGGTACAAAGAGGAGGTTAACCAACTCATAAATTATGGAAATTGATAAGTTTGAGGGACAATTACCGAGAAAATACCATACTTGACCATTATGTCATAAAATTTTGACTTATTTTTGTTAACTAGGACATTATGGTGAAATTCCATTAAGTTCACATGAAAAACTGAATAAAAAATGTCATGTTCAGTATCCATGAGGGAAATATGAGTGGCATAGCCTTAAAGGGTAACTTTCTTTGACAATGTAAACCTCTCTTCAAAAATTGGTAGAGTGGAAAATGCACTTAAATACTTAGTATGCTTGGGAGTGTTGAGATGGAAGCTTTGTGCTACTAGAGGGGTTTATTGTCATAAAAAGAACGTAGTGAAAATTTGGTGAAAATAAGTAAATTATGGGAAAAAATGGATTTTTATTGGCGAAATGTGGGTGAAAAGGAATTAATTGAACGTGGGAAAAAAATGCGGACAAGTGATGTGGAGGATGACATGGAAATATGACATGGAGGGTTGATGTGGAAGGACAGAGGGGTGATGTATACATGACGTGGATATGTTGACTATCATGCTCACCTGGATGTCACACTCACTTTCCGAAGACCAGAGTGAAAACCAATTACCACTCACGGGGGAACCCACAGTGGTAAGTGGTACCACCTTGCAGTGATGTCGAAGATGATCCCTATCGTCGATCTCCCGATAACGTTTTCCTTCCAAACCGTTTACGGGGAAACCCCCTAGGATAACGGTCGACTATGTTATGGTGCCAAGTGTCCTATGTGCGTGGGTCCCATCACCACATAAAATATGCGACACAATAAAATGGCCCATCACCATATAAAATATTCAAAAATGTTTTTTTTAATAAAATCACACAAAACAATCCCAATGAAATTTTGGCATTTTTTTGCATTTTCATTTTTTTTTGGCATGTTTGATTTTTAATATCTGAAATAGAATGAGAAAATGAGCTACAACAATATAGATAAATTATATGTCATATATACATGCAAATAATAAATGTTTCTAAAACATTTTTGATCTTTGTGTCACTTAGACCATTAAATGCCACGAGTCATTGTGAGATGTGCTTGAGTGTGGGTTGAGTAATTGTATTGTGGGAGAACTAATATACATCTACAATGTATATCAAAAGAAAAAAGATGTATTTTAAATAATTTTAGAATTCATGTGTGACTATGATAGAGGCACAATAGAGGCATCATATCACTCACATGTCACTATACTAGGGATATAAAGATAAAGGGGTATAAAAAATATTAATGAAAATATGGATACCTACAATATGTAGTGAAAGTAGGGGTTTTTTAAATTGGGAAGGTGTATTGGGTTAGTATTGGTAGGGGGTTAAATAAATTTATTTTTAGAAGTATTTTTCAATATGTAGTCAATTAAAGGTACTGTTTAACTTTCCAGTGATATGGGACATGTTTCATGTCCCCAATTTTATGGGTTCAAGTCTCTGGAAAATCTAGCTCTTGTGGAATTTATAAAATAGCTGTTCTACCTTATTATTTATGAAACAATTTTTCTACCTTATAACGACAATTGACCTGCTAAGTAAAATATACTTGTTAATGTTAAAAAAACCTAATTTAAATATAAAACATTACTTTTATTTTCTTATTCAAAATTTTCACTATGAAAAAATAAAAATAAAAACAACCCAAAAACAATAACAATCCAAAAACAATAAAATTGGCCTTTCAATGGGTTAAGTCCCTTTGCTAACTAAATTAAATATAAATTATATAAAATAAGTTTTTTTTTAATGTTTCATTATTATATTATTTTAATAAAAAGGTTGGGTTTGACATTAATATTGTTAATTACATAAATATCTTTGAAATGTATTAATATATATTATTAATTTTGAATTTTTGAAAGTGAGAATTATAATTTTTATTTTCTTATTGATTAAAATTGTTATTATTATATAATGTGATTTTATATTTTTAAATAATTTAAGTATAAAGTGTTTTCTAAAAGAGTTTTGATTTTATCATATTAAATATCATGGATTTATAAATTTTAAACTATCAATTATAAATTTATTATAAATTTAATTAAATTAATTATAAATTCAATTGAAATTATATTAATTAGCTTATCATCAAATTATAAGGAAATTTTTCTTTTTTAAATAACTTCACTACGATTTTATGTTTTTAAATAATTTAACTTTGAATTTTTGTTTCACAACTTTAACTTCATGACATCAAATAGCATCTGCATGAGCATGAGCTTGTAAACTTAAAACCATGAAGAATAAATATATGGGAATATGATGAGTCTGTAAACTTTAATATAAGTATAAATACTATCAGTTTTTAAAAAAATGTAAATACCATGGAATAATACCATGGACCTGTAGAAAATTGTAAATATTATAGAATAAAACTATGGACCAATAAAATTTAAACTATTAATTGTAAATTTATTAATGACTAAATCAAGGTTATGTTACTTACTTTATCATTTCAGTCAAAACAATGACATGATCAATTCCAACTAACAAGAATTATTGCACCCTCTCCACCCAAGTATGTTACAAACGTTGTAATGTTTAACATTTTGACTCGGTCAAAATAAAAGTGAATAAAAAATACAAGTAAATAAAAAATAAAAGTAAAAAGTAAAATAAAATTAAATAAAAAGGATGATACTCACGAGCACATGATTTTTTCCCATGGTATTCTCAACTCATTGTTTTTTCCCATGGTATTATTCTCTAATATGGCCTATTTAAAGGCTACTAATTAAATCGACATAGATCGATCATAACTCTGGATCTATGAAGTGTGAGATGAATCCAGTCTCTTTTCACTATAAAATAGGTTTGCACCTCAAGAGAGAGATTCGATGCATCTGGGTAAATCTAGAATTAAGATGGATCTAGGCTGGTATATGAAGTAAAAAGGGGATATTATATATGTTTCCATAAAATCTTGTCTTTTTGAGAGACAAGTAGTGAATTAATTAATGTGACACTTTTGTTTCATGTTACAATTTAGAGCTTGATGTTCCCCTATAGGGGATATATTTCTATATTTTTGTTGCATTCTTGTTCCTATGTGTTTTAAAGATAGTTTCTATCTTACAAGATTAAAGGCTTGGTTCAAGTTCACATGAATGAATGTGGCCACATGTTTAGATAAGACAAGTTAGAACATCTTATATTAATTGAAAGTGTATTTGTATTTTACTATAGTTTGGTTGCACATTGGATAAAGCAAAAAGAATACAATGTGTTGCAAATAACCTTATGGAATTAAATGGAAGAGCTTTACATTTTCATTGCAATAACACTTGTTTTAAAAAAAAATGTAACAAAGACATGTAGATTAAGCTTAGTTTTTATTTTGCAAAATTCAACTATGGTAGAGATATTGTAATGTTCGTCATGTATATTTTGACTCCATCAAATTATATAAAAACTAGCCTAGATCCATTTTAACTCCAGATCTATCAAAGGCTGAGAGGGATCAAATATCTACAAGTGAAAACCTCTTTTTTGAGTGCCAGGAAAGGTTTTCACGTGGAAATATTTGATCCCTCCTTTGATAGATTAGGAGTTAAGATGGATCTAGGCTAGTTTTTTACACATTTAGAAATAGATTCTTTAAATCACTCTGTTTTCAAGCCACTCAAAGTTTTGGGCAAGGTAGAAATTAAATCATTCTTATTTAATGGTGTTTAGCCCAAAGAAGAAATTAAACCATTCATTCTAATTTGGTGGTGCTAAATCATTCTAATTTGATGATGTTTACCCCACCACAGAAATTAAATCATTTTAATTTGGTGGTAAGAGTGATTCATTACACATGAGGAGTCGAAGTAGATGAAAATGTACAAACAAAAAGTAGAAAAAAATAAAAATGCATGAGAGAATGAAATCAAACCTAAAAATATACACAATTCTTACTATGAAATCATCCACAAATATTATTTTCTACTTCACCCCCAAAAAAGGCTTGGTTAAAGGCTTGGTTCAAGTTCACATGAATTAATGTGGCCACATGTTTAGATAAGACAAGTTAGAACATCTTATATTAATTGAAAGTGTATTTGTATTTTACTATAGTTTGGTTGCACATTGGATAAAGCAAAAAGAATACAATGTGTTTCAAATAACCTTATGCAATTAAATGTAAGAGCTTTACATTTTCATTGCAATAACACTTGTTTTAAAAACAATGTAACAAAGACATGTAGATTAAGCTTAGTTTGTATTGCGCAAAAGTCAACTATGGTAGGGATGTTGTAATGTTAGTCATGTACATTTTGACTCGATCAAACTATATAAAAACCAACCTAGATCCATTTTAACTCCGAATCTATCAAAGGTTGAGAGGGATCAAATATCTACAAGTGAAAACCTCTTTTTTGAGTGCAACGAAAGGTTTGCAAGTGGAAAGATTTGATCCCTCCCTTGATAGATTAGGAGTTAAGATGGATCTAGGCTGGTTTTTTACACATTTAGAAATAGATTCTTTAAATCACTTTGTTTTCAAGCCACTCAAAGTTTCGGGCAAGGTAGAAATTAATTCATTCTTATTTAATGGTGTTTAGCCCAAAGAAGAAATTAAACCATTCATTCTAATTTGGTGGTGCTAAATCATTCTAATTTGATGATGTTTAGCCCACCGCAGAAATTAAATCATTCTAATTTGGTGGTAAGAGTGATTCATTACACATGAGGAGTCGAAGTAGATGAAAAAGTAAAAACAAAAAGTAGAAAAAAAATAAAATCAAACCTGAAAATATACACAATTCTTACTATGAAATCATCCACAAATATTATTTTCTACTTCACCCCCAAAAAATACTATTTTCCCCTTCGCACAACTCCCAAATATTATTTTCCACTTCGAAAAGCTCCCAAAATCCTTTCTCACACATATTATCTCACTCTTCGCACTGTCACATAGATGCTTCCTCACAAATACAATTCAACACTTCACTTGTGTTAAATTTATATATTTAGGGAGAGAAGTGAATTTTCATTAGATTTAAATTTTAAATGTTAAATTCTAAACATTACTTTTACATTTACATTTACGCTTTTAAGTGAGATAGTAAATGCATGTAGTGTACTCAAATACAAACCTCCTGGATCCAAATTTATTACATTTAACAATATTAATATTATAATATATTAATATGAATGTTATAATTAATAATAATATTAGTATTAATATTTTAATACTATATTAGGGTATTTTTCCCTTACACCTCACTTAAACAAAACCTTTTTATAAAAAAGAGAGTTTATGGAGTAAATATAAAAAGAGATTTTATTTTTTACCATACCTCTGGTTTATTTATAATTATATTTATATTTATTTACCATACCATATTTTGAGTGTTTACTTACATTACATTTCTTACCATTTCCCTTACATTTCTCACATTACATCTACACATGTGCCTTATACCTCGACATGTCAAATGTTTACATTACATTTCTCACATTACATCTACAAATGTACCCTATACTGGCATGGCCCAATAAAACTAAGAATAAATAAAATGAATTAATAATTAAAGTAAAATAATTTATTTACCATTTACTATTTTTAGATTCTAGATTTTGAATATAATATTTTTATTTTAAAATATAATATAATATTGTTGTACTATCCTTTAAAGAACTCAAATAAAATAGTAAAAATAAAAATAGTGACACTTTAAAATAAAATAAAAATATATTTATGAGTTATTGTATTCACCTATAGTTTTTCTTATAGTATTTTGATGGTTTTTCCTATGTTATTCTTCTTTAACTTAGGCCATTTAAAACCATGGATTTCATGTTTTTCCAAATGATTAGGGCTTTGAGTGTATAAATTTGTTGTATCCCAATAATTATAATCAAAACAATAAAAAATGAAAACACCAAATATCTTCATCTCTTCAATCGATTTACCCTTATTTTTGTAAAGTTCATTAGTTTCTACATTTTTTATGAAAATTTGGTTGAATTTACCATTTAAATTTCTTGGTTGTAGAGGTTCAATCATAAAAATTTTAAGGCCAATAATTTTAAGATTTTCCCATTCATTGGACCATTATTATTTACATTTGGTTGATATTTCACTATGTTATTGGTTTACGTGGTTGATTCCTTTAAGATTGATATTTTACTATATTTATGATCATCCTGATTCATCAAGATTGATATTGACGTCTTCTTCTCTTTTTTTTAGTTTATTTTTATTTTTATTTTATAAGTTCAATATTCACTGAGATTGAGAAAATTAAAAGTACAATCATTTCAACATTTATTTTATTTGATGAAATGAGAGGGTTAAAGAGGTCGTTTTAACAATGAAAGAGGATATTAATTTGTTATAAGTATTATTAATTAAAAATAAATTTTAATTTTATAGAAAGTTTTAAAATTATTTTAAATTGTTAAAAGTCCATATTCTTTGGAAAGAAGTAAATAAATGAAATCTTTAAGAGTGAACATATATTTTTATAAATTGCTAACAAATTATTTTAATTGATATGGTTTTCTTGGAATAATAATTATGAAATAGTATACATTATTAAATTACTAAATTACTTTTAAAATATAAATAAAAGTAGTTGTTTATGTTTTTCATATCCATTTTAATTGTGGAAATGAGAGGTGTGAGGAGGCCCACTTTAATGATAAAAGGGCATATTGGTGCTAAGTACAAAAATCCCCATTCCTCACATGAAAATCCAATCCCGTTGAACTACTTTTGGCTATGTCAAAGTAGGTTTATATACGATATATTTTATCTATGAAAAGTAAAAGTTTTATTATTATTATTTTTAATTCAAATGATTTAAAGTCTTTTTCTAATTGTAATTTTCATATAGTGGAGCAAGCTAATGAGTTAGTACCTAGGACCAACATGAGGAATGATCAATTAAGTATAAGAAAGTGGAAACATTTATCAAATCAAATGTTATTAAATGAAATGGAACTTCTCCCATACCCTCTTGTTGTTGTTCAAGGAAGATATCTCAATATATTATGATTTTTTTTATCTCTTTCCAAGTATTCCCTCCTCATCATATCTTCAATCTGTATCTTTATAAATTTGATATCTAGCTTGAACATCCTCCCAAGCTTCTCCATGCATTCACATGTTAATTGTTCACAAGGTAACATTTTTCTACTCTTCACAATGTGAAAAATTAAGGCATCAATTGCAAAACACCGATCCATCTTATCAAATTCAATGTTTATCTTATTCTGGAGAAAATTACCTCAATTTATATAACTCTAATGTATATTTTGATATTTTGATCATCTCTAATGTATATTTTGGTCATTTTAACAAAAATGTTATGGATAAAAAAAAAATTGATTGTATTTGATAAGATGGATCGGTGTTTTGCAATATTTTTTCCTTAATTGATCGCATTATGAAGAGTAGAAAATGTTACCTTGTGAGCAACTAACGTGTAAATGCATGGAGCAGATTGGGAGGATGTTCAAGCTAGATATAAGATTTATAAAGAAGTTGATTGAAGATATGATGAGGAGGGAATACTTGGAAAGAGACGAGAAAAATCACAATATGTTGATATATATGCTTTGAACAACAACGACAGAGAATGGAAGAAGTTCCATTTCATTTAACATCATTTGATTTGATAAATTGTTTCCACTTTAGTACACTTAATTGATCATTGCTAAAAACTCTGCAATATTTAATATTATTGTGATATTATTAAAATTTGTGAACCGACGATACAATTTTTTGGTAACGTTTATATATTAGTGGAACGTTATTTTGTTACATCACATTATATAAACAATACCATTACAATGAAGAATAAGACATCTCTTTTTTTGGATTGAGTATAAATCTAATGTGCAACCTGCTTCAAGATATGAAATATTGTTTACTTTACAATTCATACATGATGGAATTAAAACCTCCTTGCGTTCGATGAGAATTAAGAAATCAATAGTAATGGTTTCTAATTTTATGTTTTTAGGATTTGGAGCAAGATGTAGCATTAAGAAATCAATTGTAGTGGTTTTTATTTTTATGTTTTTAGGATTTGGAACAAGATGTAGATTCACAATATTTTTGAACATTTGTGAAAATTACATATAAATATATATTCAGAAAACACTAAACAATAATATATACTACAAAACCAATGAACCATTCATAAATATATATTGTGATAGCAATAAAAAAATATGTTTACCTGCAAAACGAGGTGATCCAGGTGGATATTGGTGGCCACCCGCCTATTCCACCTAGTCATTTTCATCAATTTTCTTATTTACTGTTTATAACATTTTTTGGGTCCTGAACTTTCAGATATGTTTTGAGGCCCCAAAAGATGTTTTTTGGGTATGATCACAACGATAATTTCACACAAATCATGCCAGTAGTTGTATTCATCAGAGATATATTTCCTACGAGGTATTATACACATCAAACAGAGATAATACAACCAAGGTACGACCATGGGAAGTTGACTGCCCAACTAACCCCAACGGGGCCCATAAACTCTTGGTGTTATATCTCCTATGGTTAGGGTTTTAGTAGTCTAGGGTTTTCTCTTACTGTTCAATAATAAAAAGGCCCTTGAGCCTCATTGTATCATAGTTCAAAGGCATGTGGTCTCCACATCTCTTCTTAGAGAAAATATACCATTGCTCGAGCTAGTTTATTTTCCATTCTATCTATAAGCATTTTTTAGTAATTTGAATGTACTTTGCAGAAAGTTGAATGTATTTTATATAAAAATAAATATATTCTGCAAAAAACTGAATGTATTTGCAGAAAATTGAATATTCTATGTTGTTACCATTACGTAGAATGCATATTTCTTGTTCGAAAATTTTCAGATCAATAATTCTAGATAGAACACAAACTTAAGGATCATATGAAGATAGCCAAGGAGAAATATGAGAAACTCAAAGTTAGGTCCAATGACTAGGGAAAAACCCACAAGGGGAAAACCCAAATGATTCTTGTTTTATTAGATTTCTTCAATACTTCAGTAGAGTACACACACACACACACAAAGAGAGAGAGAGAGAGAGAGAGAGAGAGAGAGAGAGAGAGAGAGAGAGAGAGAGAGAGAGAGAGAGAGAATAAATTCATCCATGTCTGATCAACTTGTAGTTGAAATGATCTTGCTCTTTTCTTGAAGATATCCTCCTTCTCTTGATCATAGCTTTTCCTTCAAACTTCCTCTAGTACCTCTTCCCTTGGCCTCACTCTTCACTTGATCTCGCACTTCTCTTATACACACTCAACGCTAGCTCTCATTTTTCACAATGAACATGATACTCTCAATTTTCACTTGCTCTTTATTAAATATATGAGAAAGAAGAGGAATTACAAAATGAATTCATACCTTGAGCCAATAATGGGAGAATTGAATTCCATGAGGGAGGATTTATTTGAGGAGAAGTGTAACTCTTCCAAAGAATAGAGAGATAGTTAAACATGTCTTCAGATGTTACAATTCAAATTAGGGAGAGAGAGAGTTACACTTAGAAATGAGAGAATATTTGGTGAGAGTTACAAATATAATTGAATGAGGGAGTTACAAGTGCATTTAATGAGGAGGAGTTACACTTTTTCTGTACATTGAATTAGTGAGGGAGAGTTACATTCCCTTAAGTGCGGATTTACTATTATTCCAAGAGAGAGGTTCAATTTTCCAAATAAGATATTCTGAATTTAGTTTACTTATTTCATGAAAGAATTCATTTTTATTAATCCATTAAAGGTGAATGATTTGAGACTATTTTATAAATAATAGTATAATAATAATTATAATACAAGTAAGGATACAAATATTAATTATTGACTTGTATAATCATACTTGATTTGATTTTAAAGTGGATTCCATATGTCAATATCATCCTTGATCATTTAGATATGACTTCCTCTGAGAAATATGGAAATTCCTTTGTGTTATTATCTTCCTTCCCCTAGAGAGGTCTAAAGTTGAAACACTCGTTGCAAAAAATTTGCACCAAGATATGCTCAACAGATTTAATGATCTTCTCATCAAAAACCTTTATCTAACATATCCACTACGTGAAAATTATACTTTTGAGAAGCATTTGATCATTCACAAATCCTTCTTCTTTTCGCCTCCCTTTGATCTTTTTCCCAAAGTGGAACCCTTCTTCGGTTTCACTTTACTAACAAGGTCTATGTTCTCCTCTTCCTCCTTTTCATCCTTTGGTCCTCTGTTGCTTCTGTTGAAATTACCTTCAATAAGACTAAGCCTTAGATCCTCTTGTGTGATGTCACTACATAGACATTCCAAATATAGTATATGATCTCATCCAATGATCCCATAAACAAAGGTCATCCATTATTTGGAAAATTCATTGATATAAACCCACCCAAGTTCCTTGCCTTCATGATTCTCACCTACAAATGCAAGCTCATCACAGACATTTTCAATTCCAGTGAGATAAAGAGTCACACCTTCAGGATTTTACATCTTTATGATCCTCAACTTCTCCTTGAGAATCATGTTACGATTCTCTTATGGATCCTATAATAACTTCATAACAACATCCCACATTTCATTTTATTTTTCCTTTTCTACAATATGCAGGACAATATGATCTCAGACTCGAACCAAAACCATCCTCTTTTCCTTTTCCATCTATTTCTTAAAGGAAGCCAACTGTTGTGGATTTGTTGGTTGAAATTTGTCATGAAATCATTTAATTCATGCTCATCCCACAAGAATTGCATTCTATATTTCTATATGCCAAAATCATACCCTCCGTAAGGTCTATCTCGATCTTTGAGACCTGTTGTAGCCATCAATGTGAAAACTCAAAAATTGGGAGAATAAACTAAAATTTTCTCTCTTCCCCACGACCTTGATTTGTCTACTCAAACTTCCTCAAGAAATGTGCAATGTTCTGTTTCTTGCCTATGGAAATCCTTCCATGATTTTCACACTTCCTGCGACCTCAACTGGGAAACTTGTTCAACCTTCCAAAATTCCTTCTCTAGAATCTATTACATGATCTCCAACTTGTTCAACATTCCAAAATTCCTTCTTGAAAATATAGTACATGATATACAACTTTTTTAGCCTTCCATAAGTCCTTCTTTGGAATTTAGTACATGATCTTCTACTCCTAAAGCTCGCATTCGCTAATTGGAAAGTTTGATACGACCTTCTGATTTTGGAAATTATGGATTTCCTTATGGACCTAGATCTAGAAATCCTCTGATAAATATGGAAATTCCTCTGTGTGTTATTCTCTTCCTGTCCTTGAATAGATCTATAGTTGAAACCCTTGTTGGAAAAAAAATTCACCCAAATATGCTCAATATACTGACCGATCTGCTAATTGAAAACCTCTATCTAAAATATCCACTCCATGAATTTTTTTGTTCTGAGGTTATTCAATTTTTTTCTCCACCTGGAATTGGAAATATAACCCCACTACCTCTTCAATTCACATCCTTGGATGGCCTACGCAAATCTGGAGAAATAGTTAACAAAACTCCCTCTTAAGATGCATTATTTTTCTCCTCTTAGTTCTAAACCTCTAATATTATCTTCAATTCTTAGATACGATGTGAAATTCCTTGATTATAATTACTGAAAATTTATCTCCTAACCATTCTACATTTTATTTGTTATTACAACAAATATCAATAAACTCAAAATTGAAATCTTCACCAAAAATAAACTACACTGCGGAAAATAAGTTGGAACTGAGAAATAGATGCACAGACACAATAAAATAGACACCAATATTTTTGGACCAACGTTCTTGGAAAAAACCCGAAGGGAAAACCGATGCAATAGATGAGGTTTTATTTTATTATTATTTAGCAGTAAAAACTTGAGTACAATGATCTAGATGCCAATATGGAAATCCTCCCAAAAATATACTGGAAAAATACTTGGAGAGAATTTTCTCCCTTTGCAATAATATTCGACGTCCCTCTGGCCTACTCATTCTCTCTCCCCTACAACTTGGGCAACCTGGAGCTCTCACAACTAGCCTGGGAATTTCATACTACCTCTGGAGATGCCTCACTTGAATTTTTGAGTGAGATTATGACCTCCAACAACTGAAAGGTCTCCCTTTATGGCACTCACATTGGATTTTTTGGTTGGTCACATTGGCTATTCGTACTCTCTCTAGAATAATTCTGGCCTCCCTTTTCCTACCTCTCTAACACTTGAAATATGTTGGGAAACTCCTCTCGAATACTCTTTTATACTCCCTCAATCAATGATGCTCTCCTTCTCTATCTTTAACTCACTTCCTTTTTTAATCTCTACAAATGGATAGCTCTATCTACCACGGAACTCTCTCCCTCTTATGTCAACTGTGTATATCTCCTTCCCATTGATTTTATCTTATAATCTCTTGCTGGAGCTTCAATGGCCATGATTAAATCCTCATAAACAACTAATATCATATTAGACTTCATCCATGTGAGTCTCTAGAGAATTATTGATCTTCCTTAATTAATTTCCATTAATTAACCGATTTTCCTAAGTTAGACTTAGGGAAAATTTAAATGACGATTAATTTATTTAATTAGGGAATTTCACAAGCTTATCTCATGATTCATGAAGAATCAACACCAGATCCCATCCAGACCCAAATCCCCCTATCATAGTAGATGACCTAGAGAAGATTATGTGGCAAGATTTCGAAACTGACCATCTAGCTACTGGTAGATCCATCCGTAAAACAAGATCAGTACCTGAACATCTCACTATCCTACTAGATTCACCTTTTGAATTAGAGTTGTCAAAAACTCTTTTCAGAAGTAGATCTCATAGTAAGATAAACTTTGACGATCTTGAAACCCTAGACCAATCACACAGTCATAGTAGAGAAGCCTCACCTTCCACCCCCCCCCCCGACTTTCAGCTTCTTCATTACTTTGGCTCCCACCATCCCAGATCTTCTCGAAACCAGATCACTAGTCCAAGTTCATCCGCCACACCTATCCAAACCACCACTGTTCAAACCACCTCATCTCAGCCTACTAGTCCTCATCTTGTACATCATCCATTAGCTCCCGTCATGGCAGCCTGGTACGCACCTTTGGTGTTGCCACCGCCTTTGGCTCCTCTCCCAAATAAATATCAAGACAAAATCCCACACTTTACCGGAAAAGACACCACCACACCTCAACAGCATATATGTAGGATGACTGATGCTTATGAATATCTGGAGGTACAAGACGAGACCGTCAGAATGAGAATATTCGCCCAAAGTCTTGGTGGTGAACCCAAAACATGGTTCAAAAGTTTAACTCCAAACAACATCCACAATATCCCAGAACTACATCAAGTCTTCAGAAATAGGTGGGAAATCCGAAGAAACCCTATTCAAATCCTGTCAGAATATAACAACCTAAAATGGGAAAATGGGGAAAGTGTCCAGGCTTACTGCACTAGGTTCAACAGTGTATATAACTCCCTCCCACCTCATTTCAAACCCCCACTTGGTTTATCCTTGGAAAAATTCCCCGAGGGTTTCGATCCGGACATGACATATCATCTGAGAGACAAGGATCCCCCTACCTTAGAGGAAATGCAACAAATAGCCATAAAATCAGATGCCAACTTAGCAGAAAAAAGGGCTAGGAATAGATCAGAAAGAAAGGTCACATATAAAGACGAGGTCTCTAGTTCATCATTTTCCCTAGATCCTAGAATAGATGACTTAGTCAAAACCATGGCCAAAATGTGGGAAAGGATAAATGAAAAGGCTCATGTTAGAGACAACCAACCAAACCCTCCAAACAGAAACCGAAACCAAAACTTTAGGAGGGAACAACCCCAAAACAAACCAAGGGAAAATGACCAACAAATTAGGCCACCTTTTAATGAAAATTATGTAGAAGAGGATGACAAGGATACAGAAACTCTTGATGAACATCATTTAAACCTCATAGGATCTGATAATGAGAGTGAGGTGTACCTCAATGAAGAAGAACAAGCGTTATTTTCTCCTAATCAAGATGAGACCAACTATGAAGATCTCGACGACCCTGCCATAGATTTTCGAAATGCCATAATAGAAGCTCACCGGAAATATGACCTTAGAAGCAAAAGAAACCAAGATAATTCCAATAAAGGTAACTCAAATACTACTAAAACGCCTGATACCATCCTCAAGAAAGCAGTAAGCAGTGACAAAAGCAAGGTTGAGAAGAGTGACGAAAACAAAGCTAAAGTTACCCAAACTAGTCCTAACTCAGCTGCTCCGAGTACTTCCACAAAAGTTACCAAAGCAACTATGGCAAACAAAATCCCGAAACAAAGCCAACAAACTCAAAACATAGAGAAGGTCGTGGCTGAAAAAGCTGAAACAAACATATCTAAACTTCAGTTGCCTTTTAGCTTTGAAGGCGAAATCTCCAAGATCAAGATCACCATGCCTCTTACTAAACTCATCGCCCAAAACTCTTATAAATCCCAAGTGATAAAGGTCCTAAATCTAGGGAATGATGTGAACACTGTTAATCTAGCTGATGACACTCCTGAAGTGTTGTTTGGTCCAAAGATAGAGGGGAAATTCCAAGAAGGAACTACTCTTCCATTTTACATTAACCTAAACATCCACGACCAAATCCTCCACAATGCCATGCTAGACTCCGGCGCCTCGCATAATCTTATGCCGAAGGTAGTAATGGAAAGACTAGGCCTGGAAATCACAAGACCATACAAAGACTTGTATTCATTTGATTCAAGTAGAGTCAAATGCCTGGGTTTGATCAAAGACCTTTGTTTTAGTCTGGCCCAAATACCTGCGAAACATCTAATCATGGATATAGTAGTGGCAGACATCCCTCCCAAGTATGGGATGCTTCTATCCAGATCATGGGGAGCCAAACTCCAAGGGAATATTCAACTGGACATGTCATACGCCACCATTCCTGTGTTTGGCCAGACCAAAATACTCTACCGAGAATCACACATGAAATACATGATTAGCAGTCAAGATAGGCCAGATAACATTCCAATGTGTTCCTTGCATTCCGAACTGAACTCTTTCATTATGCATATTGATGAAAACATTGAGGAAGAGTCAAAAGAAACTGAAATAAACTTTGATCCACTACATCAGTTGTCCCTGGTGCCTTATGATGAACTAGACACTCAAAACTACCATGATCATGAACATCTGTGTCATGAAGAAAGTAAGTATGTCCCTTCTAAGGTAGGATTAGAGCAAGAAGCGCAAACCCTTATGTACTATCAAGCAAATTTCTCTAACCCTAGTCAAACACCAGCAGTAACCTGCGGAAATTTTTTCCGGGTAAAGGCTTTAGAAGACTTACACATCATAAACCTGTTTGGAACTCAGGAGCAGGGAAGTTTAATGTTTCTACCATACCTCAAAGATTTACCACAACATAACTCTTCCACTGCAAATGAAGCTTTGACTGTAGCTTTAACATCCCAAATTCCTGAAAAAATACCTGATAAACTTCTTATGAGCAAAGATGATAGTTGCAGTCCAAACATACCTGAGTTCTAAAATTGGCCCATATTCTGTCTTTTCATGAAGAACTCAGAAATGCTAAAATCAGAATTCTCATGCAGGATACCAATTTCTACAGGAAAAACAAGGGAAAATGCTGTGATACTTTTTCTCCCTCAAAGAATAACTTTGACAAGAGAAAACATAACAATCGGAACCAAACTGTAATAATCAGGGACAAAACAGCTGGTCATAGGGTCTGTTTCGATTTTAGAAATACTACTGCATGTCTCTATAACAGAAATTCTGTTTTTTCTACCCAAGACCATGATATACCAATTAAAAGTGCTTTTAATCATGTGTTTTCGCAAGATGATATTTCAGGTTGTGATCAAAAGATTCCCTTGCAAAGTAGACAGCTTAAAGATTTTGTTCAGTTTGCGGGAGGTAGATCTAATTTCAGAATCAAAAGTGCAGAACCACCCAATATCAGAAATCTATTCATGAAGGCCATGTTTCCAGTTTTCAATTTCTGCATTTTTGCATACCTTGATGATGTCATTATCTATTTCAAAAATGACCAAGAGTACATGCATTACTTAAGGAAGATGTACAGTAAGGAAATGAGTGGAAATCAGATATTCAAAGAGGTACAGCGGAAAAATACTGGTTTATTCAGAGATTCTTGCATGAATCCCTATGTCATGTTAGAGAGAGAAAACTTTCCAAATTTCTCTTTTCAAGAGTTGAGTGGGCCAAGAGTGAAAGGAGATCCTTACGAGGATAAGATGCTTAAATTTCGTCATTTCCAAGATTTCTGAGTTTGCAACACTTTCATTCATTGTACATACCACTGTTTGAAACATAGAAGAATAGAAAAGTCAAAAAAACACTAAAAGATAGAAAAGAGGGCGAGTGAAGATAGAACAAAAGCCCCATGTTGCAAAAAATAGTCTTTCAGAAAACGCGCAAGTCCAAATACCGCTACTAGTACTTCAATGTCTTGTTCAGCTATCTAGCCTAATCATCGCTGAGCATGTTTAAATTTATTTGCTGATAAGTTAGTGAGTGCAAAAAATGGTCAACATTGTGTAAGATTGACTTATCACAGAGTATAGATTAGGGAGAGATTCTAGTTCCACATGCCTAACACAGAACCAAAGAGAGAAGCGAGGGATGAAAAATACATTGTACATCTTAGCCCCACTTGTCTAGTTTTCTTTTTGTTGCAAAATAATATTTGTGTGCAACTTGTCTTTTATGCCGCAAATGCATGACAAATCAGACTGTTTAA
Source organism: Pinus albicaulis (assembly GCA_034641835.2). NCBI lineage: Eukaryota > Viridiplantae > Streptophyta > Pinopsida > Pinales > Pinaceae > Pinus > Pinus albicaulis. The sequence goes on from CM076584.1 coordinate 587,547,323, forward strand.
TCCTGATTTGATCATTTTAAATTTCATGTTTTAGATTAGAGAACAAAATCCTGTCAAACTGCTTAATCTTGACAGTTGATCTAGCATAGGTAGAGTAATGAAGGAGTTCATCAGTTTAATATGAACTCCCGACAGATATAAGAGTAGAAATAGATAGGTTCATTTTGCAAAAAGAAAAATATACATTGTCAAAAGGGTGCTAGCTCAAATGAGCCAAAGAGAAGAAAAAAAATGTTAGGAAAGATAGTGGGGTAGGTAGAAATATCATTGATGTTAACCATGCTGTTACTTTTCCGAAATAACATCAAAGAAGGGTAAATTTTTGCGCCAATGGGTAAGGCATTGGTCTTCATAAGCCAAAGATCTGAATTCTGGACACCTCCTGACGAGGAGATACCCTCCCCAAATGGAGCCACTATTAGTCATCAGTATTTTTCACTTGTTAGTGATGACTAGATCCATAGCTGAGTTTTCTCGAAGCTGATCTCCATATGTCAATTTTTCATCTAGAAAACCCTCATAAAACTTTTTTCTCCCTCCTATTTTTCAGTCCGCCCATGTCCAAGTTAAAACTCATTATCACTATCCTTTCTAGTTTTAGCCCTACTGGTCTACCCATCAGCTCTAAAAGGGCAATCCAATGACTCTTTCAAAAGCCCCCCTTAAGTTAGGAAGTGGCGCTTTAAGGCATTTTACCCTTGGCAAACATCAAAATTCCAGAAAAACCTCCATCTGATACAAGCCAATCATGACAGACCTCCCACTCTGCAAATGAAATTGATTACAGTCCTAAGTCGCGCCACTTACACACCCCTAAGTCTCAGCACTGCATAGACCACAGTCTCAAGCTGATTATTAGGTGCTTCACAGTGTTTTATGGATTCTACAAAGACAAGAAATATAACTTCATCTCAGGAGAAAATTCTTGAATACACATTTAGAAGAACAATTGCTTCTCAATGTCAAACATGAGCCTGAGATACATCTGCAGAGTAAGGAGTTACTTATCAAGACCTTGCAGCTTCCATTCAGCATGAAATCACAGTAGAAGAAAGACACCACTGTCAAACAAAATAGTAATGTGTCATGGCCAAGAACCTCCTTCATCTACAAGCAGAGGGTTAAGGCGCCTCCTTCATCTACAAGCAGAGGGAAATGGCCAATATTGACTTCAAGGATTGCAAAACTTACTATAAGCACAGGTTTAATTTTTACTAGACAGTAAAACAATGACTCTAGGTTTCTAAGTGTAAGTAATGATCACAACAGGACTAAGATCTGAAATGTGCAAGACAAAATAAAATAGAGTTTGTGGTCTTGTAAAGAGAATCATTTGAGGTTTCAGTCATCATCAGGGAGCATCAAAAAAGGGACTCCTTAATCAAAGCTATCATAACAAATATCTTTGCAGGGGTGTTAATATGAATAGATTCAATCAGTCTTGAGCAGGAAAATACTTCAGTGAAAAGACCCCTGTGTGTTCTTTTGTTCCTGTTGAAATGTGAAGTACATTCCATGGTTTCTGGATGAACATAAAGAAGAGGCAGGAAAATAGTATACAGTCCCAGACCTAAGACATCTTGGTATTAGTCAAAGCGCCAGTGTAAGTCCAGTTGTTGCAATCTACACTCCACCACAAAGACAAGTGTATCCTTCAGATGCAACAATTTTGGTGATTTCAGAGCTCCATTAGAAGAAAGTGGCCAAAGGAACCTTGGTGTCTGTGAGTAATTATAGTTGCTTTTTCACATCTCACATACTTATCTTCTCAACACAGAGGTATAAAAAGGTCATGATATGAAGTTTTAAACCTTTGGGGAGACATATCATTAGTGAAAACAATTCTAGTTATAAACAGCATGCTGCTCCAACAAAACCAAATTGAAGAAAGGCTGACAAGTCATGTCATTACACAGGCAAAAGAAATAATGGTTGTTTTTCAAAGAGTACTAATCTCCCTACTCATAGAGGTTATATTTCAAATGACTTATCATAAGTTGACCAAGGCAAGTGGGTGACAGTTCAGTTTCCCCTCAGCAAAAAACACTGCAATGAGACAACGAAGACCTCCTTCACAGGAAACAAAAGGGCAGTTCTCCTTGCTTCACTTTTTAAATTTGGTGTATCATCTCTTGTTTTGTCTTCTACCCACAGTCAAAGAGGAAAACTCAAAGACACCTAACAGTTGCATCTACAGCTAAGCAACATCTACCATCTAATTTAGTTTACACAGTGGACAAGACTATACCCATAGCATCCAAAGCAAAAATGTAAGTTTATGTTGCAAAAGAGAAAAGGGACCTCTGTCAAAATGCCAAAGAAAACCTCCTGCGATATAAAATATCCTCTACAGGTATCTTATTTTTAGATAACAAAGACAGACCAGGGTATGAAAGGGGATATTGAGGTGACATTTCAGCTCCTTCTTCAGCAAAAAATATATCGCAGATAGGTTTACTAGTTCCCACATATGCACAAAGATCATGACATGTTGTCAGGTATTGGAACCTAGTCAAATCAAGGTGAGCACGCCATTGTAAAAAGAGGAGGAACTTTCCCTATGAAGAATATGCCAAAAATACCAAAGGGCAGACCTTTTCTCTCTATGAAGAAAATAATTCAAGGGCAAAACCTACAAACTGGCAGGTTCGCTATCATTGGAGGAAAGTGAAGGCAGATAGTCAAGTTTCAAATTTTCATAAAGGTTAAGAGAGGTCTCGCTTACAAATAGATGGTCTGTTACCCTTGTGCACATATCCACAACAAAGATATCAGTTGTATGTTCAAAAAGGAGTTTTCAAACTTTGGTTTAAAAACAAAGGCTTTTCAAAAGAAACGTTGAATAAACCCTCTCAAATCAAGCATAAAGGGACCATTGGCCATTTTGTGCATTCCAAAGTGATAGAGACCATTGCAAACTCATCATGTAAACACCCAAGCTCGAGCAAAGCCCCTTTGCTACCCTCAAGATCAAACAAAGAAGTTTCGGAGCGGTTTTAAGAAGTCTGTCACAGTTTCACTGCGCGGCGTGCCTAGAATAGTGCGCGACGCGCTCAAAAGAAATTTAACATGGATGCTCAACTATTGCGCAGCGTGCCTGTATATGTGTGCGACGCGCTTGTACGCAATGCCCGACCGACCCGACAGAGTCACCCGACAGCCCATATGCGCGGCATTTTCTCATTCAAACGCATCGCGTTTGTTGATTATGCCTTTAACTGCCTTCAAAGAAATTCCAACTCTCAGAGCAAAGTCTACTACCGTCTTCTAAAGGTATTTTGTCTTCCACCCTTACAATTTTCGAATTGCTAGACAATGTTTAAGGCGATAAGGGCCAAGATGGAAGTCAAGGTTTTTGAGTAAATGTGTTAAAGGAGAATAATAGTCACTTGGGGTTAGAGGTTGAGATTGCTTCAAAAGAGCCTATAGACTGCCCTCTAAATAAGGTTAAGAGATAGAGATACTGTGTTAAGGCAGAAACTCAGTATTTGCAAATTGAGACAGTGGCTCTAATTTTCAAACCACAGTAATCATCCACATTTAACTTAGTCATCATTCAAAGTTTTCTCAGTATGCTGAAGAGCAGACTCAAGGCTGTTTTCTAAAAATTAAACAGATTCTACTATTTAAAACTGTGAGTTGCCACTGGGAGGTATTGACAAAGCTTGTGAGTGAAAATTGGTAAATACAGGGCAGTATATTGGTTCGAAGAAGTGTTTGCTTACTACAAAGTTTTTATTGACTGCCTTCAAACTGTGTTTTCTGTTGATAAGAGAAAGATATTAAACCACTCACAAAACACAGTGAAATAGTCTTGAAAGAAGGAAAGAGCAGTAAGATGCCTAAAAGGGTGAAAATAGTAGGTGTTATTAAACTAAAATTAAGGAAGTACAGAGCATGAAGAACAATATTTGTTGAAAAAGAATTGATGGTTGACCAAATGCTAGAAGACTCTGTCACCTGATCCTATGACACAATAGCCTCTGACTATGAAAGATACTTGTTGATTGACTGTGTTTATGATTGCTGAAACCACTGGAGAAACACACCAAAAGGAGCAGTGTTTTGTTTAAAAGAAGTTTGTTGGTACTATGACTGTTGCAAGACCTTGACTGCCACCTTAAAAAACCTTTCAAACTTTGTCACCTAGTCCTATAATAGTGGATTTGGGCTGAATAAGATATACTCTGGTTGACTGTTTTCATTTTTATTAGATCTACTAGTGAAGGGCATACAAGGAAAAAACAGTGTTTGAAGCTCAGAAGATTGTATTTTTACCTTAGTCTACCAACACAGGAAGGTGTCTTCACTATGTTTTCTTTGACTTGACTGTGTATGTCATTATGAGTATTTGCTGATTTATATACAAAGGCAAGAAGAAGGTTTTGTTTTGAAGAAACAGGGTCTTATATCAAAAGAGGGCATTTCACACTACCCTCAAAATCATTCCTGCATTATCATACAGTGAATTAACAGGAGGCTGAAATAGAGTTTGGTGTAAAGAAGGCATTTCAAAATACTTGTAGTAAATTGGTGTTTTAAAATCACATCTAGGTCAAAATGCCGCCCAGGCAAGACAACAGAAGTGGTTTACATAAAAGATATGAGCCAATCTCTACAGAGGAGGTCAATGCTCATCCATCCATCCTCTTCAACTTTCATGAGGTAGGTTGTCTAGATTTCTGCCAGAAGGTACAGGAGGTCAAAATTTTCTTGCCCTTGACACACCTATGCGCCCTGAGGTTCCAAAACAAGCATTTCCAGGTAGCAGAACTTGATTTAAAGTTTTCCCCGAGGTCAGTGTCCAAAGCCACCAAAACTCCATATCATGGCGAGAAATGGTTCAAACAGACCCATCTTGACTTGGACGATTACAAGCCTTTCATCAAGCCTGAACATAGAGATACTTGCACTGCTATTTTTCCTTTTTCTTATCTTCTTGACAGCTATGCTCCTCTAATGAAGGTCATAATGAAGTATTTTACTTGTGAAGGGAGATTTACTCGATTTTATGCCTACCATGTCCGACTATTGATGCATTTCACTAGAACCAGGCAGCTAAATCTCCCTTACTTTTTATACAAGAGTATCGAGAAGATGACATCCACAGTCCAGAAGAAGGCTCCATCTCTGCAAATACCTTCCCTTTTCCATCATTCTCTGATCCAAATTATCATCCTACACCAGCTAGAGAAAAAAGAGGTTTCATGGGATGTTTTTATTAGCCACCCAGATTTCTCTACTGTTCCTCCTGTCCATATATCTCCCACCCAGCCTGTTCATCACCCTGTACCTTTGTCCAGTAGGCCTACTCCTAGAAGGCTCAAGTTTCCTACAGAACAATCAGGACAACATGAAGAAGAAAGACATGAACAGGTAGAAGAGGAAGGGGATGAGCATGAAGAAACTCATGAAGACCAGCAACATGATTTTGATGGTCAGGGACAGCAGCTTGAGCCACCCAGTGAGCATGAGGTGGAAACACATCAGCAGCTTGATGTTGGTAAACAGGGACAACAGTCTGAACAACAGGAAGAGATGGGTGAAGAGCAGCAAATTTCAGATGAAAGGAAACAGCAGAAGCAAGAAGAAAAAGGTGTTGAACAGCATCATCTCAGTGAAAGTGAATAGCAGGGACAAGAGGAAGAGCAACAGCTTGATGTTGAAGGTCATGAATAGCAGTTTGAGCAGGAATTTGAGCAGCTGCTTGAGCCACAAAATGAGTAGGAAATCCAAGCACAACAGTAGCATAAGGTTGATGATCAAGGGCAACAAGGATTTGAGGCAGATCAGCCTCATAATATTGAGGGGCAGAAGCAACTTAAAGAGGACACACAGCAGCCTCAAGGAGAGCAGCATTTTCAAGAAGTTGACAAGGGTAAAGCCATTGTGTCTCCTTCTCCTAAAGGAACAAAGTCCAGCACAGCAAGACAGAAAGGGCCTAAGGCTGCCACTCCAAAAATGACAAGAGTTTTCCCTAGCAAAAGAAAATTGCCAAGGAGGTCTCTCACTAGTATGCCAAGAAGGAAGAGTGCAAGATTGGCCTTCAAAGGGAAAGGCAAGATTAGAGAAAGTCAAAAACATCGAGGTGCATTAGCTATCATTCCAATCCAAAGTGATGACAGTGATAATGAAGCCTGCATCCTTGAAAACCTTCTAATCCATCGAGAGGGTCAAATTGAAGCATTGGAGAATGACCTTCATCGGGCAAAGACCTTCAATCACTTTTTGGAGATCCAAAATAAACAAATGAATGTCCATTTGGCTGTCCATGAGGCACGAGCAATCAAATACAAGAATGAGGCTGCTAAAGCACAAGTAAGGATAGAGGAGCTCATCGGTGAGTTTGATGAAGATGAAGAAGAAGACCAGCCTAGGCGGAAGAGGCCTAGAACCATAGGGCTTAAAAGAGCCCTGGAAAAGCAAAAGGAAGAAGAACAGGCCCATCTTCAATCTTTTCCCCTCACTGCACTACTTGAGCAAGAAATTGAAGAAAATAAGGAGGCATGGCTAGAAAGAGCCAATAAACACTTGGAGATGAAGCTTGAAAAGGAAAACAGAGACCTGGAGCTGCAAAGGAAGATGGCACAGCACTATCAAAAGTTGAATCAGTTTGCCCCGCGCAAGCTAAAGGCCACCCAAGCAAAACTGAAGGAAGCAAAGGGGAAGCGCCCAGCACGGAAAGAGAAGAAAGGCACATCAGCACTTGATATCTTGGCTTCAGCTTCGGAGCATGTTGCTAAGGACCCTTGAGGGTCATGCATACCAATTTTGGGCCCATTTTGACAACTTTTGGTTTTTTGGCATTTTTGGGTTTTTGGTCAAAAACTCATAATTTTGCCATTTCATTTTGAGGATTCTTCAAGGGATGAGAATGGTACCATCGGATGCCATAAATTCATGAGCAGGTCCTCAGTGATTTTCAGAGCATTTGGAGATCATTTTCCCCCTCAAAACAGCGAAAAAGGCTCGCATTTTGCACATTCTGCCCGGTCTATCAGCAGACTGTAATTTTCTGGCTTTTTACACATAGGTACAGATTTGGAGGACCTTCGGGCATCATATTGAGGTAATTTTAGTTGCGCCAGAAATTATACACTCAGAGCTTTCCAACGAGCTATCATGAGCCTCGTTTCGACATCAGGAAGGCTGCCAAATGTTTCCAGCAAGTCAGGGGATCTTTTTCTGATATAAATTTGAAATATTTTTGTAATTTTTGAACCTCAAAAATTTGCTTTTTCCAAATGTGCGTTTAGCTATTTTTACACTTGGAAAATGATGCAAAGTCAATTAAATTCCCTTTTTTAGCAATTTTTAGATATTTTATGAGATATTTTTGTGCCTTGGGCTTTGCTAAGCCTCAAGGACAAGTTTAGATATTTTGATTAGGCCAATGAGGATGGAAGTTGAACCATGAGGTTTTCCTCACTTGAGCCTATTTATTCCACAAGCTCTCATTGTAAACAAGGCTGAACTTGAGAAGAGAAGAAATATATTGGTCATATGAGCTTTGGAGAAAATACTTGTGTTATGCTTTTGGATTTCCTCTTGAATGTTCTTGGATGGATGATGAAGGATTGTTGATGGATTCCATGACATGGTAGAATGGTATAGTGTTTCTTGCTTTGTTGTTGTCTTCTAGTTTTCATTCGTGATACATGTTTCTTGCTTGCTATAGATCAGTGGAGAATAAATTTGAGATATGCCCATGGAGGCACCTCAAATTTCCTGAATCTTCATAGCTTTTATGTTTTCTTCTTCCTTAGTTGCACTAAAGAATTCTTAACTGCTCTTTAGTAACTTAAGGATATTGTTGCTAGTTTCATTAATAGTTCTATGCATGTTGAGTAGGATGTATGGTGTGCCCTGCTTACCTATGACTGTCCATAGTTCCATACATGAAGCTATCTCTTTGATTGATTAAGATTATCATTTTGTTTGAACCAAGGAGGCCTAGTCCCGATCTAGCCCTTTGCCTAAAAACTATGAAAGCTTGTTTGTCAAAGTGCCCAATAACTTAAATATTGTGTTTAGGCATTCCGGCATAGTGTTTTGAGTTGTTAGTCCATCTTATGTGTTTTCCCCAAAGTCTGATAGCCATTTCCCAAAGTTAGAGGGTCTTATACTTCTATGCATGGCTTGAATGTTTGTTTCGATGTGTTGATTAGTTTATAGTTACATGTTGCATGATTAAGGGTTTTCTTTACCATGTTTATGTTATCTATTAAACCAGTGATGCTTGAAACTCTTTGTTATTCACAAACTTGATGTCCATTTACTCCATTTTGCCCAAAGATCCTTTCTACCTTGAAATCAAATCGGCCCTTCAACAGCCTTGCATCATCATCTAATAGCTTTCTTGGCCTTTTGACCCCATAGCCCAGTTAATCTAACATCTTGTTACCTATTTCATATCTTTGATCAGTCTCATTCCTCACAACTTAAAAAACCAAAACCAAAAAACATACTCCATAACTAGCCTAAAATCAGAACACGATAAGCAAATACATAGATATCCTTTACACATATAGAGAGAGCCCTCTCAGAGTCCAGGAAGGCTAGGTCCTCAGGATCCAAAGCTTGGTTTGATGTTACACTGTCATTTGGCTTGCCAATCAGCCAAATCACGGGAACCTAACATAATGGCGATCACGGTGGGACTCTGAGTGTTAAACAATTTAGTTTCTCTAGACCTTAAGAGACCTTAAAAATACTATCTAATTGACTTATCCCACTGCTCACTAACATAGTGACACTCACAGTAGGACCTTCCGAGTTAGTGACAATCTAAGTACACCTTAGTAACTCCTGAAGTCTCAATCAAGCTTAGTAAACTTAGGTATTGTCTGAAGAGTAGAAAATAGCTCCTTCACCATCTTAGAAAAATGTTGATTCAGTTATAGGAAGCTTTTCCAAACCTCATGACTACACATAAAACTCAAAAAAACCCAAAACAAAAAGTCCCTTAGATTGGTTTTTGTCAGTACTGGTGGTGGACCATACACATATACCTCAAAACAACTAAAAATCCACCTGGCGACTCCAATAACCTCTAGTAGGCCTTACTGCTCTACTAAAATCTAGGCCACTATCCGATTGAGCCACCTCATCGCCACCCTAACATAATGGCGATCACGGTGGGACATATTGAGTACATGACAGTCTAACAAACTTTTATAGACTCCTTAGCCCTTCAACTTTTAACTTAAACCATCAGCCTTTAGAATCATTTAGTGTAAAATCTCTGTTTCACCACCTTAGCAAAGTGATGAATCAGGTTTATAACACTCTTACATCCTAGGCTGCACATAAAACTCAGAGAAAACCACAAAAAACTCCCTTAGATTGGTTTTTGTCAATATTGGTGGTGGACCATACACACATATCTCGAAAACAACCAATTTCCACCTGGCGACTCCACTAACCTCTAGTAGGCCTTACTATTTTACCAAACTCTAGGTTACTATCCGATAGACCTATCCTATCGCTCACTAACACAGTGGGATATGGTGGGACACTGAGTACATGATAGTCTAGCAAACTCTTATAGACTCTTTGGTCCTTTAGATACTTAAACAAGCAAGCAGTCCATAGACCCATTTAGAGTGAACTCTTTTTGTTCTCGCCACCCTAGCAAGGTGTTGAAACAAATTTAGAATACTTTAAACCATAGATTGCACATAAAACTCAGAAAATCCAAAACATTTCCAGATTAGTTACCGGTGGTGGACCATAGCTATCTTCACAAAAACAACCCAGTTCCACCTGGCGACTCCACTAGTCCATCCCTTTTATTTTGACCATCCTTCACCTTAGTAGAACTTTAGAGAGACCACTCATCCAGAACATTCACCAATACCATTCTCTCTAAACTCTAGATCCAAAATCTGGCTTCACGAAGAATCAACACCAGATCCCATCCAGACCCAAATCCCCCTATCATAGTAGATGACCTAGAGAAGATTCTGTGGCAAGCTTCCGAAACTGACCATCTAGCTACTGGTAGATCCATCCGTAAAACAAGATCAGTACCTGAACATCTCACTATCCTACCAGATTCACCTTTTGAATTAGAGTCATCAAAAACTCTTCTCAGAAGAAAATCATATAGTAAGATAAACTTTGACGATCTTGAAACCCTAGACCAATCACACAGTCATAGTAGAGAAGCCTCACCTTCCACCCCCCCAGACTTTCAGCTTCTCTATCACTTTGGCTCCCACCATCCCAGATCTGCTCAAAACCAGATCACTAGTCCAAGTTCATCCACCACACATGTTCAAACCACCTCATCTCAGCCTACTAGTCCTCATCTTGTACATCATCCATTAGCTCTCGTCATGGCAGCCTGGTACGGACCTTTGGTGTTGCCACCACCTTTGGCTCCTCTCCCAAATAAATATCAAGACAAAATCCCACACTTTACCGGAGAAGACACCACCACACCTCAACAGCATATAAGTAGGATGACTGATGCTTATGAATACCTGGAGGTACAAGACGAGACCGTCAGAATGAGAATATTCGCCCAAAGTCTTGGTGGTGAACCCAAAACATGGTTCAAAAGCTTAACTCCAAACAGCATCCACAATATCCCAGAACTACATCAAGTCTTCAGAAATAGGTGGGAAATCCGAAGAAACCCTATTCAAATCCTGTCAGAATATAACAACCTAAAACAGGAAAATGGGGAAAGTGTCTAGGCTTACTGCACTAGGTTCAACAATGTATATAACTCCCTCCCACCTCATTTCAAACCCCCACTTGGTTTAGCCTTGGCAAAATTCCCCAAGGGTTTCAATCCGGACATGACATATCACCTGAGAGACAAGGATCCCCCTACCTCAGAGGAAATGCAACAAATAGCCATAAAAGCAGATGCCAACTTAGCAAAAAAAAGGGCTAGGACTAGATCAGAAAGAAAGGTCACATATAAAGACGAGGTCTCCACTTCATCACCTTCCCTAGATCCTAGAATAGATGACTTAGTCAAAACCATGGCCAAAATGTGGGAAAGGATAAATGAAAAGGCTCCTATTAGAGACAACCAACCAAACCCTCCAAACAGAAACCGAAACCAAAACTTTAGGAGGGAACAACCCCAAAACAGACCAAGGGAAAATGACCAACAAATTAGGCCACCATTTAATGAAAATTATGTAGAAGAGGATGACAGGGATACAGAAACTCTTGATGAACATCATTTAAACCTCATAGGATCTGATAATGAGAGTGAGGTGTACCTCACTGAAGAAGAACAAGCGTTCTTTTCTCCTAATCAAGATGAGACCAACTATGAAGATCTCGACGACCCTGCCATAGATTTTCGAAATGCCATAATAGAAGCTCATCAGCAATATGACCTTAGAAGCAAAAGAAACCAAGATAATTCCAAGAAAGGTAACTCAGATACTGCTAAAACCCCTGATACCATCCTCAAGAAAGCAGTAAGAAGTGACAAAATCAAGGTCGAGAAGAGTGACCAAAACAAAGCTAAAGTTACCCAAACTAGTCCTAAATCAGCTGCTCCGAGTACTTCCACAAAAGTTACCAATGCAACTATGGAAAACAAAATCCCGAAAAAAAAGCCAACAAACTCAAAACATAGAGAAGGGCGTGGCTGAAAAAGCTGAAACAAACATATCTAAACTTCAGTTTCCTTTTAGCTTTGAAGGAAAAATCGCCAAGATCAAGATCACCATGCCTCTTACTGAACTCATCGCCCAAAACTCTTATAAATCCCAAGTGCTAAAGGTCCTAAATCTAGGGAATGATGCGAACATTGTTAATCTAGCTGATGACACTCCTGAAGTGTTGTTTGGTCCAAATATAGAGGGAAAATTCCAAGAAGGAACTACTCTTCCATTTTACATTAGCCTAAACATCCATGACCAAATCCTCCACAATGCCATGCTAGACTCCGGCGCCTCGCATAATCTTATGCCGAAGGTAGTAATGGAAAGACTAGGCCTGGAAATCACAAGACCATACAAAGACTTGTATTCATTTGATTCAAGTAGAGTCAAATGCCTGGGTTTGATCAAATACCTTTGTTTTAGTCTGGCCCAAATACCTGCAAAAAATCTAATCATGGATATAGTAGTGGCAGACATCCCTCCCAAGTACGGGATGCTTCTATCCAGATCTTGGGGAGCCAAACTCTAAGGGAATATTCAACTGGATATGTCATACACCACCATTCCTGTGTTCGACCAGACAAGAATACTCTACCGAGAATCACACATGAAATAATGATTAGCAGTCAAGATAGGCCAGACGACATTCCAATGTATTCCTTGCGTTCCGACCTGAACTCTTTCATTATGCATATTGATGAAAACATGGAGGAAGAGTCAGAAGAAACTGAAATAAACTTAGATCCACCACATCATCTATCCCTGATGCTTTATGATGAACTAGACACTCAAAATTACCATGATCATGAACAGATGTGTCATGAAGAAAGTAATTATGTCCCTTCTAAGGTAGGATTAGAGCAAGAAGCGCAAACCCTTATGTACTATCAAGAGAATTACTCTAACCCTAGTCAAACACCAACAGTAACCTGCGGAAATTTTTTCCGGGTAAAGGCTTTAGAAGACTTACACATCATAAACATGTTCAGAACCCGGGAGCAAGGGAGTTTAATGTTTCTACCATACCTCAAAGATTTACCATCATATGGATCATCCACTGCAAATAAAACTTTGACTATAGCCCCAGCAGCTCAAAATCTAGAAAAAATGCCTGATAAACTTCTTATGAGCAAGAATGATAGTTTTAGTCCTAGCATACCTGAGCTACTGAAATTGGCTCATATTCTGTCTTTTCATGAAGAACTCAAAAATGCTAAAATCAGAAATCTCATGCAGAATACCAATTTCTACAGGCAAAACAAGGGAAAATGCTGTCATACTTATTCTTCCTCAAATAATAACCTTGACAAGAGAAAACATAACAATCTGAACCAAACTATAATAATCAAGGATAAAACAGATGGTCATAGAGTCTGCTTCGATTTTAGAAATATTACTGCATATCCCTATAACAGAAATTTTGTTTTTTCTACCCAAGACCATGATTTACCAATTAAAAGTGCTTTTAATCATGTGTTTTCGCAAGATGATGTTTCAGGTCATGTTCAAAAGATTCCCTTGCAAAGTAGATAGCTTAAAGATTTTTTCCAGTTTGCGGGAGGTAGATCTAATTTCAAAATCAAAATTGCAAAACCACCCAATATCAGAAATCTGTTCATGAAGGCCATGTTCCTAGTTTTAAATTTCTGCATTTTTGCATACCTTGATGATGTCATTATCTATTTCAAGAATGACCAAGAGTACATACATTACTTGAGGAAAATATACAGTAAGGAAAGGAGTGGAAATCAGATATTCAAAGAGGTACAACAGGAAGATACCGGGTTGTTCAGAGATTCTTGCATGAATCCCTATGTCATGTTAGAGAGAGAAAACTTCCCAAATTTTTCTTTTCAGGAGTTGAGTGGGCCAAGGGTGAGAGGAGATCCTTACAAGGATAAGATGCTTAAATTCCATCATTTCCAAGGTTTCTGAGTTTGAAATACTTTCATTCATTGTATATACCATTGTTTGAAATATAGAAAAATAGAAAAGTCAAAAACAGTAAAAGAGAGAAAAGTCAAAAACATTAAAAGATAGAAAAGAGGGAGAGTGAAGATAGAACAAAGCCCCATGTTCCAAAAAAATAGTCTTTCGGAAAGCGAGCAAGTCTAAATGCCGCTAATAGTACTTCAATGTCTTGTTCAGCTATCTAGCCTAATCATAGCTAAGCATGTTTAAATTTATTTGCTGATAAGTTAGTGAGTGAAAAGATAGTCAACATTGTGTAAGATTGACTTATCACAGAGTTTAGATTAGGGAGAGATTCTGGTTCCACATGCCTAAAACAGAACCAAAGAGAGAAGTGAGGGATAAAAAATACATTGTACATCTTAGGCCCGCTTGTATAGTTTTCCTTTTGTTGCAAAATAATAATTTTGTGCAGCTTGTCTTTTATGCCGCAAATGCATGACAAATCAGACTGTTTAATCCTGATTTGATCATTTTAAATTTCATGTTTTAGATTAGAGAACAAAATCCTGTCAAACTGCTTAATCTTGACATTTGATCTAGCATAGGTAGAGTAATGAAGGAGTTCATCAGTTTAATCTGAACTTCCGGCAGATATAAGAGTAGAAATAGATAGGTTCATTTTGAAAAAAGAAAAATATACATTATCAAAAGGCTGCTAGCTCAAATGCGCCAAAGAGAAGAAAAAAAATGTTAGGAAATATAGTGGGGTAGGTAGAAATATCATTGATGTTAACCATGCGGTTACTTTTCAGAAATAACATCAAAGAAGGGTAAATTTTTGCGCCAATGGGTAAGGCACTGGTCTTCATAAGCCAAACATCTGAATTCTGGACACCTCCTGACGAGGAGCTGCCCTCCCCAAATGGAGCCACTATTAGTCATCAGTATTTTTCACTTGTTAGTGATGACTAGATCCATAGCTGAGTTTTCTAGAAGCTGATCTCCATATGTCAATTTTTCATCTAGAAAACCCTCATAAAACTTTTTTCGCCCTCCTATTTTTCGGTCCGCCCATGTCCAAGTTAAAACTCATTATCACTATCCTTTCTATTTTTAGCCCTACTGGTCTGCCCATCAGCTCTAAAAGGGCAATCCAATGACTATTTCAAAAGCCCCCCTTAAGCCAGGAAGTGGCGCTTTAAGGCATTTTACCCTTGGCAAACATCAAAATGCCAAAAAAACCTCCATCTGATACAAGCCAATCATGACAGACCTCCCACTTTGCAAATGAAATTGATTACAGTCCTAAATCACGCCACTTACACACCCCTAAGTCTCAGCACTGCATAGACCACAGTCTCAAGCTGATTATTAGGTGTTTCACAGTGTTTTATGGATTCTACAAAGACAGGAAATATAACTTCATCTCAGGAGAAAATTCTTGAATACACATTTAGAAGAACAACTGCTTCACAATGTCAAACATGAGCCTAAGATACATATGCAGAGTAAGGAGTTACTTATCAAGACCTTGCAGCTTCCATTCAGCATGAAACCATAGTAGAAGAAAGACACCACTGTCAAACAAAATAGTAATGTGTCATGGCCAAGAACCTCCTTCATCTACAAGCAGAGGGTTAAGACACCTCCTTCATCTACAAGCAAAGGGCGATGGCCAATATTGACTTCAAGGATTGCAGAACTTACTATAAGCACAGGTTTTCTTTTTACTAGACAGTAAAACAGTGACTCTAGGTTTCTAAGTGTAAGTAATGATCACAATAGGACTAAGATCTGAAATGTGCAAGACAAAAGAAAACAGAGTTTGTGGTCTTGTAAAGAGAATCATTTGAGGTTTCAGTCATCATCAGGGAGCATAAAAAAAGGGACTCTAACTGTGCCACTGTAACAAATATCTCTCCGTAGGTGTTAATAAGAATAGGTTTTAACCAAATTTTCATGGCAGCAAATATTTCCTTGTACAGAAAGACTCGGTGTTCTTTTGTTCCCCATGGAAATGAAGCACACTCATGGTTTCTGATTAACAAAGAAGAGGCAGACACAGTATAACAATTCACACTCAATATCTTGGTATCACTTCTCAAAGCGCTCGTGTGTTACAAAGCAGAATTATAATTTCACCACAAAGACAAGTATCCTTCAAAGACAAAGAAGTTGTGGTGATTTCCTAAGCCCATTAGAAGAAAGGATCAAGAAACCTTTAAAACTTATAATTATAGTCGTTTTTTCACATCTCACACATACTTACCTTCAATAAAATATATACAAATGCTTGATACAGTTTTAAACTTTGTAATACATTATTAGTAAAACAATTATAGTTATGTGAATAAATTTCCAGTCAGCTTCCCAACAAGACCAAATTGAAGAAAGGTTGACAAGTCATGTCATTACACAGGCAAAAGAAAAGATGCTTGTTTTTCAAAGGGTGCTAACCTCCCTACTCACAGAGATTATCTTTCAAATGACTTGTCATAAGTTGACCAAGGCAAGGGCAGTGACACTAGCTTCTAACAAAAAACACTACAATGAGAGAATGAAGACCTCTTCACAGAAACAAAGGGTGCTTCTCTTGCTTCACTTTTTAACTTTGGTGTATCATCTCTTGTTTTGTCTTCTACCCACAGTCAAAGAGGAAAACTCAAAGACACCTAACAGTTGCATCTACAGCCAAGCAGCAGCTGCCATCTAATTCAGTTTACACAGTGGACAAGACTATACCCATAGCATCCAAAGCAAAAATGTTAGTTTATGTTGCAAAAGAGAAAAGGGACCTCTGTCAAAATGTCAAAGAAAACCTCCTGCGATATAAAATATCCTCTACAGGTATCTTCTTTTTAGATAACAAAGACAGACCAGGGTATGAAAGGGGATATTGAGGTGACATTTCAGCTCCTTCTTCAGCAAAAAAGATATTGCAGATAGGTTTACTAGTTCACACATATGCATAAAGATCATGACATGTTTTCAGGTATTGGAACCTAGTCAAAGCAAGGTGAGCGCGCTATTGTAAAAAGAGAAGGAACCTTCCCTATGAAGAATATGTCAAAAATACCAAAGGGCAGGCCCTTTCTCTCTATGAAGAAAACAATTCAAGGGCAAAACCTACTAACTGGCAGGTTCGCTATCATTGGAGGAAAGTGAAGGCAGATAGTCAAGTTTCAAATTTTCATAAAGGTTAATAGAGGTCTCGCTTACAAATAGATGGGCTGTTACCCTTGTGCACAAATCCACAAATATCCATTGTGTGTTCAAAAGGAGGTTTTATAATTCGGTTTAAAAACAAAGGCTTTTCAAAAGAAACGTTGAATAAACCCTCTTAAAACAAGCATAAAGGACTGCTAAAGCATTATAGCATTCCAGTTAGATATAGAGACCATTGCAACTATCGGTAAACACTCAAGTTTTCTATAAAGCCCTTGTCATTTTTAAGAACAAAAAACAAAGAGTTTTCTGATGTTTAAATAGTTATTATTACCACCAAAAGGCGCTAGAATAGCACGTGACAAGCCAGAAGAATTAATGAAAAACAATCTGCTGTGTATGTACTGAGAGCTGAGCACGTCCGTACGCAACGCCCGATCGACTCCGACAGTAGCCACTCCGGATGTACCTCTAGCAGGCACAAGTGCTTTTCGTTCAAACTAAGCGTGTTTTTTGATTTATGCTTCAACCGCCTTCAAAGCAATTCCAACTCTCAGAGCAAAGTCTGCTACCGTCTTCTAAAGGTATTTTGTCTTCCACCCTTACAATTTTTGAATTGCTAGACAATGTTTAAGGCGATAAGGGCTAGGATGGAAGTCAAGATTTTTGAGTAAATCTGTTAAAGGAGAATAGGCGTCACGGAAGAGAGGTTGAGATTGCTCAAAAGAGTCTATAACGCTCTCTAAAACAAGGTTAAGAG
Organism: Pinus albicaulis; assembly: GCA_034641835.2. NCBI lineage: Eukaryota > Viridiplantae > Streptophyta > Pinopsida > Pinales > Pinaceae > Pinus > Pinus albicaulis. The sequence goes on from CM076584.1 coordinate 587,564,798, forward strand.
ATAGAGCGATAATACCGTGTTAAGGCAAGAAATCCGCATTTGAAAATTGGAGATAGTGGTTTTAATTTTCAAACCACAAGAATCATCCACATTTAACTTGGTCATTATTCAAAGTTTTGTACTGGTACCAAAAGGGCTTTTAAAACATAAACAGCATTCTAGTATTTAAAACTGTGAGTTGCCATTGGGAGGTATTTACAAAGCTTGTGAGTGAAAACAGAACACAGCAGATATTGTTCTACATGTTTGCTTAATACAAAAGTTTTTAATTATTCATCAACCGTGTTTCTTCGTTGATACAGGTACATATTAAACCACTCACAAAACACAGTGAAACAATCTTGAAAGAAGGAAAGAGCAGTAAGGTGCTTAAAGGGTGAAAACAGTAGGTGTTATTAAACTGAAATTAAGGAAGTGTGGAGCATGAAGAACAATATTTGTTGAAAAAGAATTGATGGTTGACCAAATTCTAGAATGCTCTGTCACCTGATCCTATGACACAATAGCCTCTGACTATGAAAGATACTTGTTGATTGACTGTGTTTATGATTGATGAAACCACTGGTGGAGAAACACACCAAAAGGAGCATTGTTTTGTTTAAAAGAAGTTTGTTGGTACTATGACTGCTGCAAGACCTTGGCTACCACCTAAAAAACCTTTCAAACTTTGTCACCTAGTCCTATAACAGTGGATTTGTACTGTATAAGATATACTCTGGTTAACTGTTTTCATTTTGATTAGATCTGTTGGTAAAGGGCATACAAGGAAAAAGCAGTGTTTTGAAGCTCAGAAGATTGTATTTTTACCTTTGTCTACCAACACAGGAAAGTGCCTTCACTATGTTTTCTTTGACTTGACTGTGTATGTCATTATGAGTATTTTCTGATTAATATACAAAGGCAAGAAAGGGTTTTGTTTTGAAGAGACAGGGTCTTATATCAAAAGAGGGCATTTCACACTATCCTCAAAATCATTCCTGCATTATCATACAGTGAAGTGACAGGAGGCTGAAACAGAGTTTGGTGTAAAAAAGGCATTTCAAAAGCCTTGTAGTAAATTGGTGTTTCAAAAGCACATCTAGGTCAAGATGCCTCCTAGGCAAGACATCAGAAGCAGTTTACACAAGAGATATGAGCCAATCTCTACAGAGGAAGTCAATGCACATCCATCCATCCTTTTCAACTTTAATGAGGTAGGTTGTTTGGATTTCTGCCAGAAGGTACAGGAGGTCAAAAGTTTCTCGCCCTTGACACACCTATGCGCCCTGAGGTTCCAAAGCAAACATTTCCAGGTAGCAGACCTTGATTTCAAGTTTTCCCCAAGGTCAGTGTCTAAAGCCACCAAAATTCCATATCATGGCGAGAAATGGTTCAAACAGACCCATCTAGACTTGGATGACTACAAGCCTTTCATCAAGCCCGAGCATAGAGATACTTGCACTACTATTTTTCCTTTCTCTTATCTTCTTGACAGCTATGTTCCTCTAATGAAGGTCATAATGAAGTATTTTACTTGTGAAGGGAGATTTACTCGAGTTTATGCCTACCATGTCCGACTATTGATGCATTTCACTAGAACCAGGCAGCTAAATCTCCCTTACTTTTTATACAAGAGTATCGATAAGATGGCATCCACATTCCAGAAGAAGGCTCCATCTCTGCGAATACCTTCCCTTTTCCATCATTCTTTGATCAAAATTATCATCCTACACCAGCTAGAGAAAAAAGAGGCTTCATGGGATGTTTTTATCAGCCACCCGGATTTCTCTACTGTTCCTCCTGTCCATATATCTCCCACCCAGCCTGTTCATCGCCCTGTACCTTTGTCCAGCAGGCCTGCTCCTAGAAGGCTCAAGTTTCCTACAGAACAATCAGGACAGCATGAAGAAGAAATACATGAACAGGTAGAAGAGGAAGGGGATGAGCATGAAGAAACTGATGAAGACCAGCAGCATGATTTTGATGGTCAGGGACATCAGCTTGAGCCACCCAGTGAGCATGAGGTGGAAACATATCAGCAGCTGGATGTTGGTGAACAGGAGCAACAGTTTGAATAGCAAGAAGAGATGAGTGAAGAGCAGCAAATTGCAGATGAAAGGCAACAGTAGGAGCAAGAAGAAAAAGGTGCTGAACAACAGTATCTCAGTGAAAGTGAGCAGCAGGGACAAGAGGAAGAGCAGCAACTTGATGTTGAAGGTCATGAACAGCAGTTTGAGCAGGAATTTGAGCAGCTGATTGAGCCACATAATGAGCAGGAAATCCAAGCACAAAAACAGCATAAAGTTGATGATCAAGGGCAACAAGGATTTGAGGCAGATCACCCTCATAATATTGAGGGGCAGAAGCAACTTAAAGAGGACACACAACAGCCTCAAGAAGAGCAGCAGTTTCAAGAAATTGACAAGGGTAAATCCATTATGTCTCCTTCTCCCAAAAGAACAAAGCCTAGCACAGCAAGAAAGAAAGGGCCTAAGGCTGCCACTCCAAAAGTGACAAGAGTTGTCCCTAGCAAAAGAAAATCGCCAAGGAGGTCTCTCACTAGTATGCCAAGAAGGAAGAGTGCAAGATTGGCATTCAAAGGGAAAGGCAAGATTGGAGAAAGTAAAAAACATGAAGGTGCATTAGCTATCATTCCAATCCAAAGTGATGACAGCGATAATGAAGCCCACATCCTTGAAAACATTCTAATCCATCGAGAGGGTCAAATTGAAGCATTGGAGAATGACCTTCATCGGGCAAAGACCTTCAATCACTTTTTGGAGATCCAAAATAAACAAATGAATGTCCATTTGGCTGTCCATGAGGCACGAGCTATCAAATACAAGAATGAGGTAGCTAAAGCACACATAAGGATAGAGGAGCTTATCGGTGAGTTTGATGAAGATGAAGAAGAGGACCAGCCTAGGCGGAAGAGGCCTAGAACCATAGGGCTTAAAAGAGCCCTGGAAAAGCAAAGGGACGAAGAACAGGCCCATCTTCAATCTTTTCCCCTCACTGCACTACTTGAGCAAGAAATTGAAGAAAATAAGGAGGCATAGCTAGAAAGAGCCAATAAACACTTGGAGATGAAGCTTGAAAAGGCAAACAGAGACCTAGAGCTACAAAGGAAGATGACACAGCACTATCAAAAGTTGAATCAGTTTGCCCGGCGCAAGCTAAAGGCCACCCAAGCAAAACTGAAGGAAGCAAAGGGGAAGCACCCAGCAAGGAAAGAGAAGAAAGGCACATCAGCACTTAATATCTTGGCTTCAGCTTCGAAGCATGTTGCTAAGGACCCTTGAGGGTCATGCATACCAATTTTGGGCCCATTTTGACAACTTTTGGTTTTTTTGCATTTTTGGGTTTTTGGTCAAAAACTCATAATTTCGCCATTTCATTTTGAGGATTCGTCAAGGGAGGAGAATGGTACCATCAGATGCCATAAATTCATGAGCAGGTCCTCAGTGATTTTCAGAGCATTTGGAGATCATTTTCCCCCTCAAAACAGCAAAAAAAGCTCGCAATTTGCACATTCTGCTCGGTCTATCAGCAGACTGTAATTTTCTGGCTTTTTACACACGGGTACAGATTTGGAGGACCTCCAGGCATCAGATTGAGGTGATTTTAGTTGCACCGGAAAGTAGACACTCATAGCTTTCCAACGAGCTATCATGAGCCTTGTTTCGACATCAGGAAGGCTGCCAAATGTTTCCAGCAAGTCAGGGGATCTTTTTCTGATATAAATTTGAAATATTTTTGTAATTTTTGAACCTCAAAAATCTGCTTTTTCCAAATGTGCGTTTAGCTATTTTTACACTTGGAAAATGATGCAAAGTCAATTAAATTCCATTTTTTAGCAATTTTTAGATATTTTATGAGATATTTTTGTGCCTTGGGCTTTGCAAAGCCTCAAGGACAAGTTTAGATATTTTGTTTAGGCCAATGAGGATGGAAGTTGAACCATGAGGTTTTCCTCACTTGAGCCTATTTATTCCACAAGCTCTCATTTGTAAACAAGGCTGGAATTTGAGAAGAGAAGAAATATATTGGTCATATGAGCTTTGGAGAAAATACTTGTGCTATGCTTTTGGATTGCCTCTTGAATGTTCTTGGATGGATGATGAAGGATTTTTGATGGATTCCATGACATGGTAGAATGGTATAGTGTTTTTTGCTTTGTTGTTGTCTTCTAGTTTTCATTCATGATACATGTTTCTTACTTGCTATAGATCAGTAGAGATTAATTTTGAGATATGCCCATGGATGCACCTCAAAATTCCTAAATCTTCATAGCTTTTATGTTTTATTCTTCCTTAGTTGCATTAAAGAATTCTTAACTGCTCTTTAAGAACTTGAGGATATTGTTGCTAGTTTCATTAATAGTTCTATGCATGTTGAGTAGGATGTATGGTGTGCCCTACTTACCTATGACTGTCCATAGTTCCATACATGAAGCTATCTCTTTGACTGATTAAGATTATCATTTTGTTTGAACCAAGGAGGCCTAGTCCCGATCTAGCCCTTTGCCTAAAACTATGCAAATCTTGTTGTTCAAAGTGCCCAATGACTTGAAGTACTATGTTTAGGCATTCCGACATAGTGTTTTGAGTTGTTAGTCCATCTTATGTGTTTTCCCCAAAGTCTGATAGCCATTTCCCAAAGTTAGAGGGTCTTATACTTCTATGCATGGCTTGAATGTTTGTTTCTATGTGTTGATTAGTTTATAGTTACATTTTGCATGATTAAGGGTTTTCTTTACCATTTTTATGTTATCTATTAAACCAGTGATGCTTGAAACTCTTTGTTGTTCACAAACTTGATGTCCATTTACTCCATTTTTCCCAAATATCCTTTCTACCTTGAAATCAAATCGGCCCTTCAACAGCCTTGCATCGTCATCTAATAGCTTTCTTGGCCTTTTGACCCCATAGCCCAGTTAATCTAACATCTTGTTACCTATTTCATATCTTTGATCAGTCTCATCCCTCACAACTTAAAAAACCAAAACCAAAAAACATACTCCATAACTAGCCTAAAATCAGAACACGATAAGCGAATACATAGATATTCTTTACACATATAGAGAGAGCCCTCTCTGAGTCCAGGAAGGCTAGGTCCTCGGGCTCCAAAGCTTGGTTTGATGTTACACTGTCATTTGGCTTGCCAATCAGCCAAATCACGGGAACCTAACAGGATGATGGTCATCATCGTTCTTCGTTTATGCCTGGCCTCGGGGCTCTGTTTAAATGTCTTGAGCATTTTGAATCTCAAGCTCCTTCTCCTCCACTTCAAACGCCAATCTTGACACATGAAGTCTTTACAGAAGGGAACTTGAGAAATATCAGACAAAAGATGCCTATTGAAATTTCCGTGAATCCGGGAATCGTCGAGAACATACATGTGGGAGTCACCTATTCTTCAGATGAAGTCCAAGTTTATATTAACCTTTTCCATGAATTCTGTGATGTCTTCGCTTGGTCCTACGAATAAATGCTTGACATTGATCCTAGTATAGTGGTGCATGAAATTCCTAATTATCCCGGTTCGAAGCCTTTTTGCCAGCGTCTTTGTCCGGTGCACCCTAGAAAGGCTGCAACCATTAAAGGTGAAGTTGAAAAACTTCTTAAAGCTAGTTTCATTTATCCAATTCCCTTGAAATATTGGGTTTCGAACATCGTTCTTGTCGGTAAGAAACAAGGAACTATCCATGTCTATGTTGATTATCGTGACATCAATCGGGCATGTCCTAAGGATAATTATCCTACTCCCTTCATTGATTAGATCATTGACGACTGTGCCGGGAGCAAGATTTTATCCCTTATGGATGGTTTTTCTAGATATTATTAGATTAAAATTCTCCCAGCTGATCAACACAAGACGAATTTTATCTGTCCTTGGGGTACCTTCGCATACAAGAAACTTCCTTTTGGCTTAAAGAATGCCAGCGCCACTTTCTAGCGAGTGATGTACTACGCTTTTCATGACATTCATCACATCGTTCAACCTTATCTGGATGACCTTCCGGCTCATTCAGCTAAGCATACGGACCATTCAGATCATCTTCGTCAGATCTTTCTTTGTTGTCGACATTATAACATTTGGATTAATACGCATAAATGTGTCTTCTGCATTGATTCTGGTAGAATTTTAGGGTTTATCATGTCTAAAGATGGAATTCGCCTCGATCCACTCAAATTTGAGGCTATTATCAATCTCCCCTCTCCATCCTCATTACATCAGTTGCAGAGTCTGCAAGGTAAGGAAAATTTTCTATGCCGTTTTATACCGAAATATGTCGAAGCACCTAAAGGATACACGCGACTTCTAAAACAAGACGTCCCTTTCCATTGGGATGAGATTGCTCAACAATATTTTGATGCACTCAAAATTTTGTTGGTCAACGCTCCTTTATTACATCCTCTGGATTATCATGTGATTTTTCCCTCTATTTGGCTGTCGCTTTTAGTACAACTTCCATGGTTTTGTTCCAAGACGATGATGACTATCATGAGCATGTTATTTATTACTTGTCTCTTAACCTTCTTGATCCTGAAATGCATTATGATCATGTCGAAAAGTTAGCAGTAGTTATGGTCCAAGTTGTTCAACGCTTTCATCATTATATCCTTTTGCGTACGGTGACTGTGATTTCCGATTGAAACCCCATGACCTATATTTTGTCTCGAAAATTGTTGGGGGGGAAATAATCCAAATGGATGGTTATCCTTCAAGAGTTTGATTTGGAATTTACTGCTGCCAAATCTAAGAAATCATTGGTTTTCGCTGATTTTATTTGTTTCCTCCCTTCCAACTGCTCTTCGTCTCATTCTGAGGACCGTATTCCAGATGATACACTTTTCTTGATTAGCACCCTCGACCCATGGTACAGTGATATCATAGTGTATCTCCAAATTTCCACGTTCTGATCTGAGTTGACAAAGGATGCTCGCCATCGTATCTAGCATCATTCGCAACCTTATCGTATACTCAGAGATACGCTGTATCGTGTTGGAGTTGATTCTGTACTTCACCGATGTTTGACCCTCGAGGAAGCTGATAAATTATTGAATGATTGTCACAATGGCACCTGTGGTGGTCACATGTCTAGTTACGCTACAACACAAAATATACTTCGTGCTGGTTATTTTTGGCCTTCTATTTCCAAAGACTATATTGTTGCAGTTCGTAAATGCAATGATTTCCAAATTTATCAACGCAAGATGTGTGCACCACCCATTCCTCTTCACCCTGTGATTACCATTGGTCCCTTTTCCAAATGGGGCATAGATTTTATGACATGTAACCCTCACTTGACCGCGGGGCATTCTTATATCATCGTAGCCAGCGACTACTTCACCAAATGGGCCGAAGCAATGCCTACAGTTGTCGTTGATGGTAACACAGCTGCTCCTTTCATATTCAATCATATTATCTATAGGTTTGGTGTCCCTCAAGTCATCATTACCAATCATGGTTCCCATTTTCGGAATTATATGGTGGTGGAGTTGACTTCCAAGTTGGGTCTGTGTCACGATAGCTCAACGCTGTACTACCCTCAAGCCAATGGCCAGGTTGAAGCTGTGAACAAAGTTCTTGTCATAATTATTCAGCATACGATTGGGATCCATAAATCAAACTGGCATCTCATGTTATTTTCGGCTCTTTGGGCATATCAAACCTTAGTAAAGAGTGGAACCAAATTCACCCCGTTTCAGTTGGTTTACGGTCTAGAAGCTACTCTCCCGATTGAGTGTGAAATACCTTCACTCAAATTAGCTGTGGAATTACTGCCAAATACTTCATGAGAAGAAGAGAATTACCTTTACTTAGAGAGGTTGGACAAAACTTGTCACTTAGCTGCTTTGGTCATCGAAGCTCAAAAGAAGCGAGTCAAAGCTCATTTTGACCAATCAGTTTCTCCTCGTTCCTTCATTGAAGGAGATCTCGTCCTCCTATATGGCATGGGCCATACATCGTTAAACGTGTATTGCAAAATGGGGCCTATGATTTAATTGACTACGAAGGTCATCCGCTTGAACAACCCAGAAATGGGTTGTATCTCAAAAATTATTATGCCTGAGTCATTCATGCATAGTTGTTTTTTTTTCATTTTTGTACATGTTTTGGGTTTGGTGTGCTTTGTGAGAATTTTCCTGCTTATTGGGTCTTTCTTATTGTGCAGATGTCTATTACCCCTTATGTCAGTTTTGCGGATGGTGCTTCCCACAGTACCAGGAATTTTTCTTCAGCAGCCTGGGTAATTTATAATCCTGCTGGTGAGTGGATATATATGAAAAGTATTTGTCTAAGATGAACTACTAACAATGTCACTGAATATAGCGCTGTCATTGAGTTATTAACTGAGGAAATCAACCTTTGTATACACGCATTGCTTGTAAATCTAGATTCATAGCTTGTTGTTCTACAAATCAATAATCATTATTCCGTTAGAAATCCACACATTCTAAGATTGTATTTACGTATTCGTTTATTGGAAAGAAATTTTTATTTCATTACTTATCAACATATTCTTAGACAAATGAACACGTTAACTGATACAATGGCTAAAATTGTATTAGATAGGTATTTTCATAATTTGTAAAAGCATAATCATATGTAAAAGATCCATGTAGGGAAATAGATGTATATATATATCGTATGTTTGCAACTGTGTGCATCATAATGTCAAAAATATATATGTATGTTTCTGTTACATCCCGATACATCATGTCTCGCAAAATATGCAGATAAAATAAACCTAGGTGTCTAATCCGCATGGTGCTCATGATAACATGTCACAGCCCGTACTAGCCACCTCAGCAATTGGTGAACTCAGCTAGGAACCCCTATGGTATGCCTCTGGTAGGCATGAGGAACATCATCAAAACGTGCATAATCTAGAACTCCTCAGGTGATCCCCTCCAGGTTGCGCACTATCTCATATTCCTCACCGCCCTCACCATGATGGTAGAAATCGTGAGGGATTCGCCTCGTTATTGGTGACATACCGACAGGTCTCTCTGGGCCAACATCTGCATCACATGGATTCAATGTCAGAAAATACATAAATAAACAAAAAAATCATAATACTCATAAATTTTTTAAAATTGAGTCTTACCCAAATCTTCATCCCAATCTTCTCCCTCTGGGAGTGGGAGGTATGGATCATCAGTTAAATCTGTGCCAGCATAGGGCCAATCCTCCACAACAATAAGTTTTCAAAGAAGCCAATCAAAAAATTCCGTCCTCCAAGACATCAATTGGCTGCCCTCCGCCCTTGGCATTAGTGCTGCTCATCAGGCCATCCATGGTTCTCTCCCTGGTGGGTTTGGAACTATAACCTTTTGTCACTGAAAAATTGGTAATAGTTCCAAGAAGGACGATACTAGAATGGATCCATAACCAAATTGTTTCAGTTTGGTCCTCTTGCATTTGGTTAGTTGGCGTCTCATGTTGATGGTTACGGTCTTTGCTCAGTTGTAGAGAGTCAGCGCCATGCAGTCCAAAACAAGAAGCAACTGTGTCTTCATTGCTTCATTTGGTGCTTGTGATCCAGCATTCTGTGTGATGGTATGCAATACCACACATAGTGTCAAATCGGGGATAGTTTGAATATCAACTTTCCCACTACCTGAACCTTTCTGTGCTCCTCGACATACCCTGTCAATTACCATGGTCATGTTTTCCATGCAGGGATGGGTGCCGGTTAGGAGTGGTGATGCACCCCTCCGCAATAATCCTGTGATGAAATATACATCAGAAACATCAATCTCAAGCTCTTGATCCCGTAGGATGAACTTCTCTTGGTTTTCATCCCATATACTGACTAGATATTGTAGCAATTTCGATTGGGCTCGGAGGCACAGTGTTAGAAATAAATTAAGCAGACCACAGTTTCTGATGGCTGCCATAACTCCCTCATTTTCCATGGCCAACTCATATTCTTCACTATTCTCCCTTTCTTTCCATTCTATAACTATGTTTTCTCCTATCTACCTGCAAACACACACATATAAGTGTTATTAGTCAATATTTATCCTTGAAATTGTGAAAAAATGGGACATTTGATATGTATTTTTGTTTGAAATTGGTTTGGCACGCCCCAGTACTAAAAAATGGGCGGTTGGCATGACTCCATGCCTGAAACCCACGCCAACCGCACAACCCTAAATTTTACAATTTCTCCCCCCAAATTCAAAATTGACAAATGAAGGAAGCAAGGAATAGCTTAAAATGACAAGAGGGATCTCATCTCTTACCTGGAGTTGACAGATTTGCAATTGGTGTACTGGATTGGCCTCTATCGTCGCTGCAAGATCGCATAGTAAAATGGGTGAAAATTTCTCCACAAGAGGTAAAAGTAGAAAGTAATTATTTTTTACCATTTTTGGAATTTTATAACTTTTTCACAACCTTAATTAGGTTTTAAGGCATATTTCTCGATTTTTATTGTATTATTTTCTAAAAATACATTTTACACATCTCTCTTGTGCAGCAGCAGGTTTTTCATGCGATAGTGATCAAGTATCGAGTTAAATTTTATACTTTTTCGGACTCGGTCAAAACACAAAAAAGTCACTACTAGAGTCATCTTTCAACTCTTTTCTGAATCTTTAAAACTGAAAATATTGTCGAGACGCTTGTCGTTTTGAACTCGTTAAATGGCTACGAAATGATAACTACCCAGTATACATTTAACCCTTTTTTCGGGCTGGGATAGATTATTTACGAAAAAGGAATACCTTAGCCTATCGCGACTAAGAGGTTCTCTTAGACACAGTTTTATACCTTTTTCGGATCTGTGAGACTACCTACTACCTACGAAAAAAGACTACTGGAGTTTTCTTTTCTGCCTTCTTTTCAAACTCTCTAAACATGAAAAGATGTCGAGTTCTTCCTTTGTCAGATTCGTTAAACTTTGATGACATTGGGCTTCATCACCATGACGTTATTTGAGTTCCTCCTTCCTAGGGATCATAAAATGTACTAGGATGGATTTTTATGAAGGAAAAACTTACAGTGCAAGCATATGTTATCCCCTTCAAGCTCGTTTTCAAAAATAATTGGGGTACTCACCAGAAATGGTAGGGGGAATGGAACCAGATTGTAGTCATGTTGGCAGTATGTCGCTCTTGAACATGGCACTTGTCTGCATTCATGTCGGGTTGGGGACATATCATTTCGTCATTTTTTGCCTCCATGGGTTTAGGTAATCTCTTTTGACCTCTCATTTTCTCTTTTCCATGTCATCATGCCCTCATATCCTTTGATGTCGAATACTGCCAAATCCAGTTTCGTTCTACTGATATGTTCAAGAGAAGTTTTCCTCTGAAGTTTGCAACCTCCCTCTGATTCTCTGTTGGTCCTGATTCACAAACATCATATTCCTCTGTATCGTGTCGATGGTGTGGGAAACATTATGGCCCACCTTCGATCAAGTCACTTCCTATCGACTTCACCTCATTATCCAGGAATCTGATCTAGAGACTCCTTTTTGGACCATAGGTAGGCCATTTTATTCACTTCCTCTTTCATTCAAATGTCTAGGAACCTACAATATAGCATGATTCCTTGTTACTAGACCCACCCTAGGTCTAGAGGGATTGTCTTTGTCTGCAGAGAGGATTTACCTACATAACACCCTTTCATTTTCTCATGCATAGTTGTAGAAATATTCAAAGAGTTCATCCATAAGATTTTGGAAGTTTATTTTAATGATTGGACAATATTCAGGTTGGTGAAGAAGCATGTGTCGAACCTGCACATGATGCTGGATACTTGCAGGAAAAACCATATATAGCTAAACCTTCAGAAGCACATATTTTGTGTACCATTTGGGATTTTGTTGGGACATATCATATGTTAGCAGGGACTTATGTTTGACCTAGCCAAGATCATGGTCATCATCAATTTAGTAGTTCCCACAACGGAAAAAGAATTGCGCTCCATCCTAAGACACACAAGTTACTACAGGAAGCTTATTCAAGGGTATGCCTTGATCATGACACCAATGGCGAAGCTACTCAATAAGGATGTATCCTTTTTTTGGGATGAGGAGTGTCAGAAGAGTTTTGAGATACTAAAATAAATTATGGTCACTACACCTATTCTGCTATTCCCAGACTGGGCGAAGCTCTTTCATGTACATGTGGATGCCTCAAGAATAGCTTTTGGAGTTGTCCTAGCACAGCCAGGAGAGGGAGACATTGATCATATAGTTTCTTTTGCTAGCAGGAACTTTCAAGCGCTTAGCACAACTATTCCACTACCGAACGAGAAGGGCTTACAATTGTATATTCCTTACAGAAATACAGGCACTATATTTTGGGAGGACACTTTAAAAATTTCACTGATCATTCAGATTTAAAATACTTGGTCAAAAATCCTATGTTGGAGGAGAATATTTTTCGATGGATGTTGTTATTTCAAGAGTATAATTTTGAAATTATCGTTGTTGGGCCAGAATTGTAATCTACGGATAAAATATGCTTCCCTAGACTGGCGTCTATTCTATAACAATAGGTGAAAGACTACACTACCCTTTTTCCTAACTCAGAATAGATATACAGAGAGGATTGGATGCTTACTTGTTTCAGTCGCTTCCAAAAGGCTCGTTTCTGTCGCTTCCACTACAGCCTCAACTTCAAGCAGTTTCAAATAGTTGAATGCTTCCTGCAAGGAAGAGAAATGAGACATCAGAAGATACAATAATCTAGATATCTATTCAAGTTAATTAGCCAAATCAGTTAAGCATAAACTACATTCATCAACGAAGATTTTACAACATGGAAAATCAAAGTAAAAATGGATGCATGTAGGGAAAAACAAGAAGTAATCTCTATTGATGATAGAAGGAGACGTTACAACCTAGTTAATGATTCATCATGACCTTCTAACAGAGTTCCTTAGTCTCATCACAACATAATTCTCTCCACTAGTAGCTCCACAAATCAAACTCTCTATTGAAAATTCTCCAGCATTTCTCTACTCAAATTCTTCCTCCTTGAACACTTAACTTTGTGTTCAATTTATAGATGAAACGTAGGTTTTTTTGCAATAAATTTCATTCCAAAAATAGTCAAGACATGTTTTCCATTCATGTAGATGTCAAATGGACACTTGGATCCGAATAATGACACATGTGAACCCTTCTAGAAGAAACTGGCCAAGTGGAGATTCCAGAACAATGAGAATTTTTCTCCCAATCTAACCAACACACCTTTGAATGTCGGGAAGTGCTTTGCAGAGCAGCCCAGAATGGAGCTACCTGCATATGCAATGCACTTAAGCCCCTTAGAGCCTGCATTGGTGAGATCTCACATGTTTAATAATAAGCTTCAAACCATGGAAAAGCCTTGCTTTGATGAAAATCTTGTTTGATTCATGAATGTTTCCTTTCTTAGATCATATAGAAACTGAGATGATAGGGAATGATAGACCCTTCGATCATCGATCCTGGAGATAATGCCCAGTTAACCAGGTCATTGGGAATGGTGCCCAAATTGACCTATAACAATTGCCCCCCTAAAGCATAAGATCAAAATAATAAGAACATTTGATTAAGATGATTTACACTGTGATGAGACTGGAAACAAAGTGGAATAGTCACCTGCATCAATCTTACAATACATTACATCATGATAAATCCTCTCTTGATCATAATTTCTAAGGGTAGGCATTCCCATAGTCAACACATAAAACAATCTAATAACATGTACATAATTCAGAAATTCATCTACATTGGAATGTTGCCCAGATGCAGACATCACCTACAGATATAGGCCCATGTTTGGATGACAATATATATGTAAGGTCATCGTACAGATGATGTGTACAAAAATCTTGAAATTGCAACCTGGATGGCTGAAACTAGATCCAGGGTCTTCTTATCTCATTCACTTGATCATTCGGGTACAAGTCTAGCCATGCGAATATATGATTTGTCGTCAAACATGGAAAGACATCGTTTGATTACCATCCAATAATGAAAGCTATTAACAAACGCTAGAGAACCACCATTAATGAAAATGGACCTCAAGGTACTGCAGTACATTTCGTAAGGTGTGAATAGATGATTTGATGTCGAACGCCAAACAAAATATTTCGGTCAAAATTCTGGAAGCGAGGATCTTGTCGATGCTGTAACAAGCCTCATGGTACTGGAATATGATGTTTCTAAGTGAACTTCCTGGATATTGATTTGTAGTCGACAAGAAGTCACCTTATTGCAAAATTGGAGTTACTGATTTCGAAGACATGAATATGACTTGATATAACAATTATCATGGATGACGGTCATGAAAATGAAGGTTTATGAGTATTGGAGATGGATGAGTTCTAAATTGCTAGATGACTTCTCTTGAACATATCGGCAACACTGTGATGAGTTGGCAGCATTGACTCAAAATCGAAGTGAAGGTATGATGAACCATAGGTGTGCATGAACCGTCAAGGTGATTACCCAACCCAAACAGTCACGGACATGGAGTGAAAGAAGTGTCATGTTCAAGAGCGACTTGCTACCAAAAAGAAACTTTACTTGCTTTTCCCAAATTTTTCCCCTGTCATTTGTCGACCAGTACCTCTTTATTTTTTAACAAGCTTGAGGAGGATAACTTTTGCTTGATCTATAATTCAACCCTTCGGGTGAATAAATAATGAAGTATCGCTATTTAATAATTTAATGAACCTAGCGATGAATGAAACTCGATTCTTGCCATGATTGACAAGCCCGTCACTATTTTATGTTTTAACGAGCTTAACGACAATGACAGCCCGGTCCTTTTTCATGTTTAGAGAGTCTGAAAAAGAGGATGAAAGAGGACTACAAAAGTAATTTTTTGTAAATTTGTCTCTCAAATCCAAAAAAGTGTAAAATAATATCTGAAAGAACCTCTTTGGTCATGTTTAACCAAGGTATTCCTTTTTCATAAATAATCCATCTCAGTCTAGAAAAGGGTTAAACTTATACTGTGTAGATATCAATTCATTTACTTTAACGAGCTCGAAATGACAAGTTATCGGCAATCTTTTCACATTATCGGAGTCTGAAAAGAGCTGAAATAAGACTCCAGGGGGTCCTTTTTTGCTATTATCAAAGCTTGAAAAAGAGATAAAAGTGCACTTCAAATCCTTTTTTATTTTTATCAAAGCTCGAAAAATAAGGAGAAAAAGTATGCTTTGTGGTCAAGTCTTTATTTGAAATAAATCTGCATGACTAATCTGTTCGTCAGTTGTAATTCCTGTTTAGAACAACAAAAAATGGATTAAAAATACTCGTTTCATGATAAAAACATAACAAAACCATAGTCATAGCAATAAATTTAACTTGCAAGTAATTAAATGACTATATAAAGCAGTTTCACTATTCATTTTACCATTCCATAGTTACCGTTTGCATTTTGGAGCTTTGAACCTGATTTTTCCCCTGAAATTCAGTTGTTGATTGTGGTCGTTTCTGTGGATACATTTCATCGGCGTCTGATCCAGGTCAGTAGTAAAGACCCCCTCTTTCTTTTAGTAGTTATTTCATTTCCATTATTTACAAATTTTTAGGGTTTTGAGCCCCCTAAGGTAAATTTTGCCCAAAATGAGGGCAATGCACCCTTGTACATCGAAACCTGCATTGCATAGCAGGTACAGTGAAGGGTACCTGCATATGCAACGCACTGTCTTCACCTAGGGAGTGCGTTGGGCGTAGTTCATGTTTTTTATTTTCAAGATGTGCTCAAAATTTGCCTAGTTTCTGTAATGAATGGTATCTAATGGATATTGTTGTTGATTTTTAGGTTTCCATTGGATAATAATGAGGATTACATGGAGAGAAAGAGAACATGAAGAAAAAGATATGATTTCCTTGAATGATCCAGGTACTGTAAGAGCTTTAAGAGATTGCACGCTGCTTAAGTACTTTAAATTGTCAAGAATGAGGCAACAGATAGAACTCTTGTATTTCCTTATTCGAGCATGGGATCCAGTGATAGAGGAATTTCACATAAAAAATAAAGTGATGTCCATAACAGTTGAGGATGTGTATTTTCTCACAGGTTTGTCAAGGAGAGGGTTTCCCATTGCACTCATAGGATCTACCATTGGAGGAGAAATAGTGAGGGATTATGTTATGCAGTATTTCTATCTGGGGTCAGAACTAGTAAAGATGGAAAAATAAACATCCGTGATGTCATGGATTTGCCTCTGAGAATCATCCTATTCACGGTCGCTAAACTCTCTGGCACCGTTACACTCCATGTAGCAAACATATCATATATGTAGTATGCATTGGAATGCTTAGAGCTAACAGTTTTCAACTGGTTTGAAGCTGTTCTATCTCAGATAAAGGAAAAACTGAATAAATCAAAGGGAGGAAGGAAGAAAAAATTTAGTTATGGTTCCATCCTTATCTCCTTCGATTTGGAATGGATTCCACTAATGCAGCCACAACATGTAACATTGGATATATCTAGTCCCAGAGATCCTCGAATGCATAGATGGGTAGAACTCATGGGTCGGAATTCAGGCCAATCGACTGTTGTGTTCTCAACTGCATTCTTCGCCTGGTTCAGGCGACAGATAATTGCCATCAATGAGTATGCATATGAAGGTGTCGACTTCCAAGGAGATCTAGATCTAGTTTTACTAGAAGGCACTCAGTGGGGTGCAATAGGTAAGATTGATTTGACCATGTTTTTTGATTTTTATAAGGTTTATACAAATGTTTTTGTGTTTGGATTTCTTTCCAATACTAAACAAAATGTTTTAATGTAATGCAGATATCGGTCGCATTCAACCAGTAGAGGAACCATAGCGTGAAGCAGATGCGCTAGTAGAGAGGGCTATCAGGAGAGCAGTCCTTCAGGACCTTGATATGGTTGAGACTCTTGTTGAGCTCCAACAACACATAGAGGGCTTGACCTTCAGAATTCCAGATTGTTGGATCGAAGAGCTTCCCGTGTGATTGCGGCGACACACAATTGGGGTTCCTAAATTTTGGATGTGGTTGCTCCGTAGGATTGCTAGATCTATAGTGTGCTATCATGAGCACCACTAGTTTACTTATGAAATTTTGCATACATTTTGAGGTCATATGACCAACGTGTCTTGGGCACAAATTTTGTAAAAAACCTATAACTATCTATCTATATGTTTTCAGAGTTTTTCCTATGTTTAATGTGCAATCCTATTGAATGATGTGAATGTGTTCTTTACCTATGTCGTAAATGTCTATCTAAAACTTGATTAGCTAATGAATCAGTTAAAGTGTTCAGATTTTTGGAAATGTGTTGATATTGAATGAAATCAAAATGTCTCTCCAAAAGTCGAACTCTTAGGAACAATCTAAGAAGTGTTGGATTTCTAACAGTATGAACACTAGTAAGTTGTAGTACCACAAGTTGTGAGTCTAACCTCATGATTATGAAGTTAATACTAAATGAAATGGCATCAGAGAGAAGTTCGATCAACGTGCTATACTCAGAAATATTGTTTGTCGATCTACCAATACAAATCCCTTGAAAACTCACTAACTCGCCGTTCGGAGCAAAAATGGCCCACAGTGCAGAGGATAGATTCTGTGTACTACGACTAGCACCATTAGCATATCCAACAAATGGTTCCAAAGATTTAGACATCTGCCATAAAATGTAAAGCGGATTACTAACGTCAAGAAAAATCTAAAAAACAAATTAAGATAGTGAATGCAAGTCAACGACATATAAACAATATAATACAAAAAATTACTACGCTCATGATTAAGCATAGTAATGTTTAAGATACAACCCATTTCTAGGTTGCGCCAATGGAATCCCATCGTAATCAACTAACTCATAGGCACCTTTAGCAAGAAATATTTTTACAATGTAGGGGCCATGCCATAATCGCTCGAATTTCCCTGTACCTAATTTATCAGCTTCCTGGTCGTAAAGAAGGACCAAGTCGCCCTCTGAGTAGATGCGAGGTTGGATATTTTTATCGTATTGCGCCTTTATATATCTCTTATGCACTTCCTTGGCCAATTGAGATTTACGATGCATTTCATCTAGATGGATGAGGTTAAGGAGACACGCTTCTTCTTCAGAGGTGTCAGGTAACAAGTCTATCGCGATTTTTAACGATGATATTTCGAATTGGATTGGTAAGATAGCTTACAGACCATACACCAATTGAAAAGGAGCAAATCCGGTAGCGTTTCTCACCGAGGTTCGATACGCCCACAAGGCGGAGTACAGGATAAAGTTCCAGTTCCTTTTATGGACTCCTATCATTCGTTGAAGCATTCGTTTAAAAATTTTGTTAATAGCCTCAACTTTTCCATTCGATTTTGGATAATAAGGAGTAGAATTATCATGTGACAATCCTAACTTAGATTTCAATTCAGAAATCATATGGTTGAGAAAATGATTCCCATGATCCGTAACTATAGCCTGTGGGACCCCAAACCATGCAATAACATGGTTGAAGAAAAACAATGTAGTTGTTTTTCCTGTGTTGTTGAATGTAGGCATCGCTTCGTCCCATTTCATAAAATAGTCGACTGCGACAACAATATAACTGTGCCCCTCAGACGAAGGAGGGTTACAGGTCATGAAATCAATACCCCATTTCGTAAATGGTCCAACAGAGACAACAAGATGCATTGGCGCTGGAGGCTTGTGGATTTTATGGTCATAAATCTGGCACGCATGAAAACTTCTGATTGAGAGGATGCAATCTTGAAAAATAGTAGGCCAAAAGTAACCAGTACGAAGTATCTTCTGCGTGGTAGCATAACCAGGTAAATGTCGACCACAATCCCGAGCATGAAAATCATTTAACACTTTTTCAGCATCCTCATGAGTGAGGCACCTCCTTAAAATGGTATTGACACCACAACGATAAAGTGTATCACCAACGATCAGATAATATTTTTCTTGGTATCGAATACGTCGCTGATCAGAGAGAGAGGTATTAGGTCGAAAAGTTTGGGTTTGGAGATAAATGATGAAATCCCCATACCAAGGATCAAATGATCAGATCAGAAATAAAGACTCGTCTGGAATAGATGGTTCTGATGTAGTTGCAGTACTATCACAGGGAAGGTCACAAAGAAGCTCAGCCAAAACTCAAGACTTCTTAGACTTGGATTTGATAAATTCCAAATCAAATTCCTACAAAATGAAAATCCATTTTGAATATTTTCCCCCCAGCAATTGACGTGATAAGATGTAAGTCATGGGGTTGCAATCCGAAACTATTGTTTTTTTTCGGATTAGGGTATAATGGCGAAATATTTGGACAACTTGAACAACTGCCAAGGCAAGCTTTTCTACGTATGAGTACTTAACTTTTGTATCATTGAGATTATGACTAAAATAATAGATCAGATGTTCAATTCCATCTTCTACTTGGACCAAAACCATAACGATGGTCATTTCAGCCGCGACGATATATGGGAAATAAGAATTTTGATAATTTGGAGGATACATTAATGACGATCGGACAAGATGGTCCTTGAGAGCTTCAAAAGAAGCTTGTGCAACTTGGTCCCAATGGAAGGGAACCCCCCTTTTCAATAATTGAGTAAATCCTTTAGCCATTTCAGTGTAGTTTGGAAGGAAACTTCTCAGGAAGTTAGCTTTTCCTTGAGGTTTCTGTATCTGAAGTAAGTTTGAGGGCGCAGGAAAATAAAGAATGGCCTAAACCTTCAGTGGGTCTATTCGAATTCCTTCTTTTGAGACTACGAATCTGAGAAATCGACCAGAACCAACAAAAAACACACATTTGTGCAGATTGAGGCGTATCTTGTAGTGTCGGAAGCGTAAGAAAATGGCTCTCAAATGCATCAGGTGATCAGTCCATTTTCGTGAATGCGCTGATAAATCATCTAGATATGGTTGAACAATTTGTTTGATGTCATTGAAAGAATAATCCATTTCTATCTGAAAAGTTTCCCCAACATTATTTAAACCAAATAGAAGTTTCCGATATGCAAATGTGCCCCAGGGATAGATGAATGTTTCCTTATGTTGGTCATCTGGGCGGATATTGATTTGATTGTAGTCAGAAAATCCATCCATGAAAGAAAATATTTCGCATCCAGAACAATCGTCAATAATCTGGTCGATAAAGGGTGTAGGATAGTTGTCTTTTGGACAAGCCCGATTAACATCCCGATAATGGATGCACACTCTAATGGTTCCTTGTTTTTTCATAACAGGAACGATATGGAAACCCACTTAGTTAGCAGAACAGGATAAATGAAACCAGCACGCAAAATTTTTTCAACTTCTGTTTTGATGGCAGCGGCTTTCTTCGGAGGAACAGGATGAAGCCGTTGACACACCAGTTTGACATCAAGATACATATTAATAGTGTGTTCAACTATACTAGAATCTATGCCTGGCATTTCCTTGTAATACCAAGCGAATACGTCACGAAATTCACAAAAAGGAGAGCGATATGAATCAAGTTCTAATGGAGAACAAGATACACTGACATGAATATTTTCTACAATGCCAGGTTTAGTCGAAATATCGATAGAAATTGTTTCTTCAATATTTGATAAATTTCGCTCAGATTCGATTGCATTAATCAGAAAAGAATTAAAAAATAAATTTTGAATGGATGGGTGATATAGTTCACTAATATTATTTTATTCATAATCTCGAATATGAGAACGATGATGATAATCTTCCCATGGTTCTCCTTCTACCATCATAGCTTCCAAAATATTTTTATCTGTAAATTTTTTTACGAAAAACAGGTCAGATGGAGTACCGAAATCTAATGAACGATCAACCCAAACACTCGGTGACACTGATTTCAGATTTTCCGCCCAAGCCATATAGATTGGTTGCTATTTAAGCTCAATATGGCTGAGCGGTAAAACATCATCCAACATATAAATATCAGAATCACCCGTAATCTTCCTTAAGCTAGATGGAGTGGAAAATATCATGTAGCAGGTCTCGATACATGCAATGTCTGTCGATGTCGTGGGTGGCAGTAATGCAAAGGTTCCCATAAGAGTGGAATCCTTTAAGAGTCCTACACCAATGTTCTGGATTTCCAGTTGGGGTAAGTGAACATACGGAACGCTTCCAGTTACCTACAAAGTGGAGGAAAAAAAGGATAACTGATTAATGACTATAATAGTACCTTTATGAGGAAAGGAAACCATTCTAAAATATGTAGAAAAAATTGTAGTCATCGCATATACCCATGGTCTTCTGAGTAAAATATTATAGTCAAGGGGTCCGTCAACAACCTCAAAATCAATACTTACTTTTTTGCCCCCTAATTCAACTGCAGGTTATTGATAATACTGCAAGGTTTATATGTTCTTCCATCAAAAGCCTTCAACGTCGTTGATGATTGTGATAATCGCAGCGAGCCAAGTGATTTCCAACAATTTAGAGACATAATGCATGTAGATGCTCCATCATCAATAATAGTGCGATGAACAAGGTGACTGAGAACATTTACTTGGATGGAGAATGCCAATTCTACTGGTAGTTGCGACACATAGCCCATATGATTAAAAATGACAAGATTAGAATCAATCGGATCAATTCCACCAATGGCTGACAATAAATCCTGCTTCTAGGAGGGAAAATTTTGTAATACCTCAAGAGTAGACATAGCTAAAGGGGATTGAGCCAAATCTTCAAAAATATTATAATTATATGCAGCTCTTGCTCGAGGATTATATGTCGATTTATGAATTACTCCCTTCGGTGGCTTAATCGTCAATTCAGGAGTAACTGGAGGTGGTACTGATTCAATAGATTGATTCGTTGTCGAGGTAGTAGGTTGATCAGCTGGACTACCATAGTCTTTATTCCACGTTGACACCAAAATATCTTGTGAAGGTTTTGTACTGGATAATTTTAACACTTGGGAACTAGGAGCTAGATCCATAGCAACCAAATTTGTGTCTGGATTTGGAAATGGGTCAGTCAACACAACTGATGCATTTGAAGTCTTGATGATTTTTGAGACTTCAGCATGGTGAGGAAAATCACCAACAAAGTGTTCCTCATTATAGATTATACATGGATAATGAGGTTTCCATGGTCCTGATGGTTGATCAGATGATCGTTCCTGTGGGTTAGAAGTTTTCTTTTTCTTTGATTTCCTCTTTTTCTTACTTCCTTTTTACTTATCACTTTTTCCTTTGTCAAATGAGACGACGTTTATTTCAGATGCAGTAGCATTGTGTGTATTTATAGTGCCTATCAAGCCGTCTCTGGCATGAGAGTCCTTTATTTGAGGAGGAACATTGAAATTAGATCGCAGCGCATTTGGTATTTTCTCATAGAGCGTGCCAGACTGAGTATAAATCAAGTCTAAATACTGGGCACGAGCGATGACTTGCTCTTCTGTGACGACGCCACCTTTAGCCACATCCTCTATTATAGATGGTAACAAGGATGTGATGAACCATTCAGAAAGTATCTGATCAGGAACAAATGTCTTAACCATTCGTCGACGACGACGCCACTCATGAATATGATCTGAAATGTGAGTAGCATTAATTTGTTTGAAGTTGGTCAAGAGTTCCGTTCTAGTTTCGTATCTAATTGGTAACTGGAAATGGGTCAAAAATACAGCAGCCAAAGCAATAAAATTGTCAAATGAAGCTCTAGGTAATTCAATGTACCATTTAGCTGCTGTACCTATGAGCATTCTCTGCAAAAGACGTAATCAAACAGAATCATCATTTATGGAATTCGATGAGCACCATAAATGAGAAGTCATAACATGAGTTGATGGGTCTTCTCCAGGGTTTCCATTGAATTTAGGAATGTTAGAGGGTAATTTATGTGGTATCACCGGCCACCAAGGAGCATAATTGATAGGATCATTAGTTAACCGGTTTAAATATGGTAATTCCAAGGTTGCAACAAAAGGCAATTGTCTATTAAGGTCATGTTGAGCATAGCCAGGATAAGATGGAATTGCTTGGGCAACAAGTCTTTGAGCACCGACATATGGGATTTGTTGCTGGTAACCCAGATAGGGGTTTTTTTGCATGGAAAATGCTTGAGAGTGTTTTTGACCAAAACCTGGATATGTTACTTGTTGAAATGAAGTTTGTGGAATTTGCGCCTATGGCTGCCAAGGGGTCTGTCCACCAAGATTATAACCCAAATTTGTATAAGTTGGATTCGGTTGATATGTATAACCAGATTGTGTTTGTGACACCCCATAAAATGGTGGACCAGCTTGTGAATAAATGATCCCTGATATAGGTTGTTGTAAATTAACCAAAGGATTTTGAGTTTGTGGACCCAACATTTGATGATATTGAGTTCAAAAACTCACCTGATAAGGTTGATGAACAAGATTTTGATGCTGTAATTGGGGTATAGATGTATTAAAAAGTGGCATTGAAGTCGGTGTAACAGGTTGAATTGGTTGATAAGATTGGACAACCATTTGTGTTTGGATAGGCAGAGTGCGCCGCCATTGACAAAAATTTAAATCAACATTAGTCTGACCAAAATGTGACTGAGTATTGTCATATTGGGTAACCAAAGGTTGCCCCCCAGCATAAGGAGGATAATAAGATGGAAAATATTGTTCACCGAATGCTGGGAGTCCAATTGATAAAGGATTTGACCCATAGTGAACAGCTTGATATTGCCCTGATGATGGATTTAATGAATCAAGTCGTTTAGTACTAACTATAGGACTACTAGTTAAAACACCAGATGATGACATTGGCAAAGACCATGAACGTGAAGGTGCACTAGAGAAAGTGCCAGATAATTGTTTGTAACCTATTGGGACCAAAGGGCCACCGTGAAAATATGACTCTGGTGATGTTGTGAACATCTACGGAGTAGCAAGGGTAGGAGCTGATGTAATAGGAACAACAGACCCAACCAAAGATGTTGGTTCAGACATGGTAGTTTGACCAAGTGTATACCCTCGAAAATCGACGGGTGATTGAATGGCAATAGGATCAAAAAAATCAGATGGAAATGATCAAGGAAATCACTGGTACAGGTAAAGGTCTCCCCAAAAGTGGGCTTGAATTAAAGGTGTATCAGGTTGAGGGATTTCTTCAATTGTAATTAAAACAGGAGGAAGAACTTCACTGTTAGGCCCAAAATATATTTCAAACGATTGACTGTGTAAAATAGGAGTTTCAGTGGTTACAAAAATTTGTGGGATGACCAAGGTAGGAACAACTTCCAACTGTTCAGATTCAGGATTCAGATATTCTGGCAAAGAAGAGACAGGATCTGGATCAATATGTGATTGAAAAATGTCGGGTTGAGGAGGTATAGTCTCAGCAACTAAATGGATCATGACCACAGGTAACTGTGAAGGCTCCGTTTCGATAACAGTAAATGAATTGGGATGTGTGGAAACAATTTGATCTATCTCTTGATTAAAATATGATGTTTCGCCAGAGGTACGAATTGTACTTGATTTGACAGATCGTGATAGCCTTCGCCTACCAGAAATAACTTCTTGCGGTAAAGGTGGTTTTAAAGCTAATCTACTTGAACGACGGGGGGTAGGATTATGTTCTTCCATGATTAGTGATTTATTTTATCCAAAAAAAATTAAACAAAAAGAGGGTAATGCTAGGAAAAAAGGTTTACCAAGAAATTGTGAACTGCAGAATACCTCTTGGAAAACCAAAAAGTACAGGCAGGTAATCTCCTCAAGTGTTGTGTTTGGTGTATCACAATTTCAAGGCGGCCGACTCGGTTCACTATGGATGGATAGCACCTAAAACATTTCCTCCCAAATATACCCTAAGGTACGTGGAGGCCCAAATCCGTATTAGCGCTGTCTAATGTGAAACCGCACAGTGAGAGCACCCATTTATACTTATCGTACTGTAACACCACCCAATATACCCGAGAGTACGTGGACGAGCTACGATATACTTATGTACGTGGAGTGAGATATCACACTCGAAATGTATCGCAGACAAGTTAACGACAGCTGCTATGTTTTACGACAATGGAACACGTCTCTAGTCTAGACCTCTAAATGTTATCATTAATGTTCCAAAGCATTGTTAAGTAAATTGAGATTTATTTTATGTTCATCTTTCTTAACAGTTTGCCTTTCAGGTTCACCATGATGATGTATATGAAATTCCTAAAATGAAAGCTAAGAATGATAACCAAACTTTCACTTTCAACTTTTTCAATGAAAGATCCAGCTACTAAGGGAAGAGAGCAATCAATTTGAGAGCAAACAAATAAATGAACAAAAACAAAATCAATGAATCTCAAACTAAATGCAGATTTCCTAATGTTCCTTTTGCAAAAAACACACAATCCTACATGCAAATGCAAGTTTTTCTTTTCAGTTTCCTTAATGTTATGAATGCAGAAATAAAACTAGGTGCACTAGATCAATAATCGAAATGATTTTTACTTTTGAGAAATGAAGAATACAAACAACAATTTCTCTTTTGAAGGAAAAATGAAGATTTCAACAACAATTTATCCTATCAAGGAAATGAAGACTTTATGACAATTTCCTATTTCGAAAGAAAATGATTCTTAATGCGACCATAAAAATTACTTTGAAATCAACTTGCCAATGATAATGAAAAACCTTTTTAAAACAACATTGAACAAATTTTCAGTCAAAGGAAAAGAAAAATATAGAGCTACTGGTCAAATAGAGCATTAAAAATTTCAGAACAAATCAACAAACAAAACTGAAGCAAAATACAAAGTCAGATTCAAGGGGATTTGTTCCTTTCAGGAGCCAACATAGTCTCCAAAGGGAGACAATGCTTTGCAACGCAAGCTGACAAGGGAGACAGTGCTCTACAAAGCACTGTGCCCTGACCAAGGGTGCGTTGAGCGCTGTAAAAAAAGAAAAAGCTACCTTTTGGCTCACTAAATTTTCAATTTAACCCTTGAAAATTTCTAATATTTATGTGAAAAAACTACTGGGTGGATTTAGAAAGCAGATCAGAGACTAAAACACCAAGATTCAAGAGAAATTCTCCTGAGCGGAGTCGCCAGTTTGTTGGGCCAGAATTGTAATCTATGGATAAACTACACTTCCCTAGACTAGTTTCTAGTCTAGAACAACAGGTTAAAGACTGCACTACCCTTTTTCCTAACTCAGAACAGAAATACAAAGAGGATTGGATGCTTAATTGTTTCAGTCGCTTCCAAATGGCTCCTTTCTGTCGCTTGCACTACAGCCTCAACTTCAAGAGGTTTCAAATACCTGAATTCTTCCTAAAAGAAAGAGCACTGAAACAACAGAAGATACAATAATCTAGATATCTATTCAAGTTAATTAGCCAAATTAGTTAAGCATAAACTATATTCATCAACAAAGATTTTACAACATGGAAAATCAAAGTAAACATGGATGCATGTAGGGAAAAACAGATGATAGAAGGAGAGGTTGCAACCTAGTGACTGATTCATTGTGAACTTCCAGTAGAGTTCCTTAGTCTCATCACAGCATAAGTCTCTCCACCAGCAACTCCACAAATCAAACTCTCTATTGAAAATTCTCCAACATTTCTCTACTAAAATTCTTCCTCCTTGAACACTTAGCTTTGTGTTCAATTTATTGATGAACTATAGGTTGTTTTGCAATAAATTACATTCCAAAAATAGGCAAGACATGTTTTCCAGTCATGTAGATTTCAAATGGACACTTGGATCTGAAGCATGACACATGTGAACCCTTCTAGAAGACACTGGCCAAGTGGAGATTCCGAAACAATGAAAATTTTGCTCCCAATCTGACCATAGCACCTTTGAATGTCGGGAAGTTCTTTGCAAAGCATCCCAGAATGGAGCTACTTGCATATGCAATGCACTTAGGCCCCTTAGAGCCTGTGTTGGTGAGTTCCCACATGTTTAATAATAAGCTTCAAACCATGGAAAAGCCTTGCTTTGATGAAAATCTTGTTTGATTCATGAATGTTTCCTATCTTAGAGCATAAAACAACTGAGATGATAGGGAATGATAAACCCTTCAATCATCGATCTTGGAGATGATGCCTAGTTAACCAGGTGATTGGGAATGGTGCCCAATTGACCTATAACAATCGTGAAGCTCGAGAGACTGACCGTAGAACCTGATCACTTGTATCGGATTGAGAGTGGGGAAGAACCAACTAGTTTGGAAGAAGGATTACCCAAGGTGCAACTCTTTTCTATCAAGGTGGTTGACAAGAACTTTGTGGACATCATTCATTTTCTGACCACTGGAATGGAACCTACAGAGTATTAAGTACAACAGAAAAAAGAGTTGGTGGCCCATGCAACGGATTTCACTCTAATTGCTAGTCAATTATATAATTTAGGAGAAAATGAGGTATTGCGTCGGTACGTATTGGAACATGAGAGACAAGATATCTTCGATGAATCCCATGGATGGGTAGTAGGATTCCACTGCGCAGAAGGCGCTGAGGGTTGCATTGTGGTGGGCCACATTTCATAATGATGCACATGCATATTGCCGAGCTTGTGATGCATGTCAACGAACCGGGAAACCCTCGCACAGAGATGAAATTCCCTTGTATCCTCAGATGGATTGGCAGGCATTTGAAAAATGGGCCATAGACTTTTTCGGACCCATCAACCCCCAAGGAAATAAGACTGGTGCACATTACATCATTACTGCAAATGATTATCTATCCAGATGGGCATAGGAAAAGGCTGTGAAGGATAGTACGGTAGATACCGGTGCACGCTTCATCTTTGAACATTTTCTAACCAGGTTTGGCTGCCCAAAGAGCTTAATGAGCAATAGAGGTATGAATTTTTTTAATGAAACTATTGAAGCTCTAACAGAATAATTTCAGATACATCATGCGAAAAGCACCCCATATCACCCACAAGCTAATGGCGCAGTAGAGGCCTTCAATTTTTTTTTGGATAATTCACTAACTAAGGTATGTAATGCTGATAGAAGTGACTAGGATGTGCACATCCCTTCAGTACTATGGGCCTATAGGACTACATGCAAGAAATTGACTGGGAAAACTCCTTTCAAGATGGTTTATGGAAAGGAGGCCATCATGCCCATGGAATATATTGTTCCCAACTTGTGCATTGTAGCTTTTACAAATATGGCAGAAGCCGACATCATGGAGGAACACTTGGCACATTTGGTTGCCTTGGTAGAGGATCGGTTCATTTCTAACTTTCATCAGAAAGTGCAGAAGGCACGAGAAAAATCTTGGCATGATCGACACATTCGACAGAAGGTGTTTAAGGAAGAAAAGTTTGTTTTTCTATATGATGGTCAATTTTTGCGCCATCCAAGGAAGTTTCGTAAGCACTGGTTGGGTCCATATATAGTAAAATATATTACAGATGGTGGTGCGGTTCTGTTGGCTACGTTGCATGGAGACTACCTACCCGGGTATGTTAATGGTAGTTGTCTGAAACTTTACAGGGACAACCTAGTGCCTACCAAATGACTATATGGCCGGTGTATATATATTAAGAGTGTTGCATGTGCTAGGAAGGGAAGGCACAGGCAGGTGCACTAAGAGTGCAAAGGTAGTGCACAAGTAAGAATATGCGGGAAGGTGTGAGGACGATGCAGGTGTAGTGTGCAACTAGAAAAACTAGCCGTTGGAACAGTAAAACTAGGTGAAAAAGTGATTTTACCATTGGATGGAGCGAGTCTTTAGAAATTAATGCAGCGATCTTGTAGGATTTTTTCCCATTTTACTGATGGTAAGTCACATTTAATAATAATCCGACCATTTTTTCTCATGGTGGCCTATAAAGAAGGGGCACAGGCAATAATCGGTTCCTTTTCTCTCTGAAGATCTTATGGCTTGTGTTTTGCTACGAACTCTGTGTATTTTTTAACCCCACCATCTGTATGTCTCTGCGAGCTACCCCTTCTGATAGCAACAATCCCGAATTCATATTTCGAGTAGGGATGACTACCTCTAACCCATCCAAGTTGTCACCCATTATGGCCTCCGCTGAGATTGGATCCGAGGATGTGTTTGCAGTAATTCTTGATGTCGAAGAGGTCATGTCCATGCTGGAAAAAGGAAAGGAAAAGGGGAAGGAAATAAGAGAGGAACAAGGAAAGGAGAAGGGAAAGGAGAAGGCCACAATGTGGGCTTTGGCGAAGCCACGCACCTCCCCCAGGATTGTGCACTCTCTTAGGTAGGTGCCTCAGGCACACTCACACAATCCATCAAAGCAACCCACAACGGCGTAGGAAGAATATCTACTTGTAGCTACGCTCTCGTGGCTACCAACGTATGTTAAGCTGAGAAAACTGATGGTGCGCACCGCCAAAAACATAGACGTTGTGCATGAATAGATTCAAATGCTGTTGGTCCCACAGGAGGTCCCTCTCATTGGAGACATGATTTTTGGCAACAGTCCATCCATTAAATTGGATGACCATGACCTATCAAACAAAGACACCTTCCTGGATCTGACCCCAAATATGTACCTTGAACGAGTACTCTATGACAACGTAAAAAAGGTAGAACCAATGTCGTGGGCACGAGGGTTTGGGGCCTTATGGATTTTGAATTTGCTGCAGATCCCCTATTTTGGACGATATGCTATCACTAGCTTGGTTTTGCATCAGCTGCTTGCGCTAATCCATGATGGATGTTTGTGGATCCAAGGCCGCATTACAATTGACGTCACATTGATTCACAAGATCACTAGCCTACCCATGAAGGGGTCCCACCCCATGAAGGGATTTGAAAATAAAGTTGAGCAAAAGGTGGGTGATGAAATTTGGGAAAAATACAAGGTGGAACAGGACAATTGAGGATTCCTAGTAGAGACCATCATTGACCTGAGAGTGCACATTGGCACTCTGCTATTACCATGTAAGATGATGTGAAAGTGTCAGCCATTTATTTCCCCTGCCTACGTTATTTAGCTAGCAAGACAGTGTGAAAAAGGAGTCTGCTGCAACTCGTTGCAGTACCTCTATGAAGCATTTTTAGACAATGTGAAGGAGGCGCAGAACCATGGAAAGCCCTTCTGTTACTCCTGGTTATTGTTGTTGATCTCCCTTGTCACGTGGGAGACGCTCGACAATGTGGTGCTCCCTGAGCTCGAGCCCGATGTCTGTGAAGTAGCGTGTTACGCGAACATGTGGGACTCCAAGGATTTTCAATGCATCAAGGAGAACAAGGTTTTCTAGGTGCTTTTGATGGTGCATTGACGGTGGCAATACACTCAAGGCCATGCTTGTCACCTACGGTGAACAAAAAGTATAAGTGCATTGATGACTTTCATGTCACCATGCACAATGGGCAGATTAGGGCCTAGAAAGATCCGGTGTTGTACAACCTCCAACATATGGTCATAGCAACAGAGATCGATCAATTTGTTGTGACATAGCTGCCTGCATGGAAGCTCAACTACAAATCCTCGACCCTGGTGACAACAAAAACATCTGGAAAGGATGCAATGCCCAAAGATACTGTACCACTGAGCACAACAAAGGAAACTAAGCTGCGCTCTGTAGAAAATACAATCACCAAGGAGACCGCCACGGAGACCAATAAGGAGACCCCCAAGGGTACCATCAAGGGGGTAGAGTAGGTGCCGTAACATGATGTTGAAACCGGAGGAGTTGGTGGGGAGGGCGTAGATCCCTTACTCGGAACTAAATGCACTGGTGAACCTTCCAAAGGGTAGTGAAAGAAGTGCAAGGGCGACAAGTCTGAGGGAGACACAAATTTTACCTTAACAGAGGAATACTTGGAGAAGATCGCGGATGTTAACACCACTGCATCCGAAGAGCGTTGGACCGCCCTATAAGATCATTACAAGGATGCGGTGGAGGCCTTGTAGTCTGGGCTCTAGGTACTTCAGTTAAAAGTAGATACGCTTCAAGTGAGCGTGAACTAGGTGAGGAAGATTCAAGCGAGCCAGCTACCCACAGTCACAGCCTTGGTCGCGATGCCCGAAAGTAGGATCTGCCCCCTCTCGGGCTCGACATTGATAGTATAACCACCAGTGTTGTGCGAGCAAGTCCGTGCTTGTTCTGAGGTCGATATCGACATTAAAAAAATAACGAGTGAGAAACTACACACTCTCCACTTATCCATCTCCGACGAACTCTAGCATAGGTAAATGTGAGCGCAAAAATAGCTAAGTGAGGCCGAGCAAAAAAGTAACACTAAAGGTGTTGAATCCGCCCAATCGCAGGCAACACAACTCGTAGCCGTAGCACATCAAGCAGAGTTGGAGCACCTAATAGACCAGTTATGTTGAGACATGTTAGAATTAATTCCTGCCTCTGCTGTACCGCAGGCCAAGATTGAGGGCTTTGCGGGTGCATTGAAGGCATCATGAACAGAAGTGCAGATGGTCAAAGTGGACCTAGAACAATATATTGTTGCGCTGCAGGCCAAGCTGCAGCCAGGAATCCCTCCAGAGGTGTGAGCCCAGCGAGACACACTGGTAAAATAAGCCACAGGAATCATTTCAGCACATTTCACCAAGGGTTCAGACTTATTAGATATTGCTATGGAGCTAAGGTCCACTATGTAGCATGATTCTCTCCTCTAATATTTCAACCAGGAGCTACGATAGAAACAACATGACTTTGAGTAGATGGAAGCAACCATGGAAACATTTGTTGCCACCGAGAGCCTGGTATGCCTTTGCTCCAGCCACACTCTGAGGGATGAGATCAAAGAGCTTCGCCACAAGAAGCAATTCCTTAACGATCACCTGAATGCTTGGATATACAAAGCACTAAAGCTCTCATAATAATTAGACACGACAATCAAGTAGCTGAACCGGACTTTATAAAGTGTCACTACAGCTACTAAAGGACCGACCCCCCAAAATCTGGTCGAGATTGTGTAGAACAAAATAGCATAGAGTGAAGGCATCCTTCCTGGATTTTTTGTTGTCTTTGAGCTAATCCAAGCCAAGATTAAGTCCCCACTTCCACTGTGACTTGGGACGAGTCACGAGATTATGTTGGGGGATTGATGGAGCAGGGTCCCCTAGCAACAATTTTGAGACATTTTTGTAATATTTTGTAATATTTAGTCTGGCGTAGGAGATTTGGGACGGTTCAAAGCCCCTAATGAATTGTAATGGGTCAAAGGTTAGACCAAGGGCCTGCAAACCACGGTTTGTGGACCAAAGAGTAGCGCAAGACTATATGATATAAATAGATGGATAGATCAAGTCTAGAAGTAAGTTTTTGGGGTAAGTCTAGATGTGGATAGTGAATCTACAATATTTTTTGTGGATTTTCTGGGTAAGGGCTCCTGCTGGTTGTGTCCGCAGAGACCCTAAGTCCTACTGTGTGCAGACCCCGTTGGCTGTGTGTGCGGGCTGGTAAAGAGTTTGTAAGTCAAATATGAAGTATCGATGAATGAAAAGAACCTTTTTGTTGATATCTTAGTATCTCTGTGTTATTTTATTGGCTGCACTATATGTGGTTTCTGAGATTATGTTTGTGTACTGCATAATCTTATTTAATTGATGTGCACATGGATGCAATACTCTATAAAGGAATAAATGCATAGATCTGGTTATGTTTTTTCACCTTTATTCTGTAAAATTTCTTCTCTTGTGACCTACGGGCTTCACAAAACGCATTTAGTTGAATATATCATTAAGGGATTTCTAGGTTAGGGCTTCCTCAGCATAGGCCTGTTAGATCTGAATGTGCCCGCTTTAATTTACTCTCTCTCTTAGGGTGTGGAAACCTAGTTCCAGTGGCCACCCATACTACTTCGGGTGAGACCTTGACCTGCGCAAGCAGGCCACTTCCAAAAGGGCTAGTAGTACAGGGGTTTTTTGGTAAAAATTAAATATGATCCTAGGTCAGGACCCCTCAAACAAACACTGGTGATTTTTTTCGCGTACACAACCGGAACAAACACCATCTTGCCAAGATACCATAGGAAGACCTGTCACCATATTTTCTTTACATAGATTTTGAAGAGAGCGATATTTTAAGTGACCAAATTGATCATGCCAAAGTTATCTCACTTCATCATTATGAGTAACAAAAATGGAGGGAATACATGATAAGCCAAATTTGTCAAACTTATACAACCTTATGGAATCATCATCAATGCCAGTAGCTAAAATATGTCTAGGATCTCTCAGGTCCTTAATTACAACATCATGAGGTGAGAATTCTACTCTTTTCCCTTCACCTGAATGAGTTATCTAATAAACATATAGAAGGTTGCAGGACAAGATAGGAACACATAATACATCATTAAACTGACCATTATCTAGATGGATGGTTCCAAACTCTACAACACTAAGGGATATATCATCACCAACATAAATGTTTTTGGTGTTACAATCATTTAAAGAAGAAAACATGGCTTTATTTTTTTCCATGTGATAAGAGGCTCTAGAATCAACGCACCACTCATGATAATGAGAAGAAGAATATATATTCAATGCATAACCAGATCTTGATGATTGAAAACCACATGCAGAAAGTGACGTTCCCGAAGATGAAGTTGAAGAGTTCTCCAAATGGATGTCATGCTTATTCATTGCTTCTTCCAAGGCTTCCATCGTCTTAAACCATTTTGACTCTACGTGGCCATCATGATTACAAAAATTGCAATGTCTATCTGTCTTCTTCCTTTTATTTTTATTTTCCTTATCATTTTGGCTAGGTTCTTTTTCAGTTAGCGGTTGAAATTGCTTAAGACCCTTATTTGGTTTAGGACCATTATTTTAGAATGTTGCTTCTTAGGATTCTTTGGATATGACTGTTGATGGGCTACTAAATCTTTATTAGAAGAGTTTCTAGTATTAATACGACCAAGGTGTAATATTTTTTCTTGTTCTCTTATCAAAGAATCACAAAATACATCAAAAGAGGGGGACTTGTAAGTTGTCCCTTGAGAAATGAGGGCTTCTCTAGTGGAATGAAAGGTAGAAACAAATACAATGTATGCAGAGTCTAGCTTAGCAAGAATGGAATAGATAAGACTACCATATTTCTTTTTGACCTTACTACCTTCTAAAAGAAGTCTAAGGGTCTTGAATTTGGACAAAAAATATTCCATAGAGGAGAAATTATTAGCGTCCAAAGTAAGCAACTCATTTTCAAGCTGGTGGGCTATGATTTCATTTTGAATGCCAAAAACAATATTTATATTTTTCATAGCTTCATGAGGGGAGTCAATTTATTGGATATGAAATCTAAGATCTTGAGAAATGGACATTCCTATCAACCCTCATGCTTGATCTTGTTTATTTTCCCATTTATCCTTTTTATCTCCATCGTTAGGTTTATATTATTTTCGTGAGGCTATTCTATAAATTCCTTTATGTCTAAGTAAGTCAATCATGCAGGATATCCATTTGAAATAATCGGTGATGTTAATAATAACCAGGCATTCACTTTCCATTTTTTAAAATTGAAGCTATAAAGGTTGCAACTAAATGCTCCAATGGAAAGATCTTGAAAAATTAGGCCGGTTAAACAAAATGGCTCTAAAAACGGCTTTCGGATGAAGAAGTTATGCCTTTTTCAAGAAAATTTGTAGTAGATGTCGAGTAGTTACATGATAAGTTGAAAGTTGAGGATGAAGTAGTATTTAAAAAAAAAAAATCCCCCCCTCCCCCCCTTTTCCAAACTTAATATAATAATCTCACTTAAAAAAATCTACTTTATGTGACCCACTTTTATAAATAAGTGAGAGTCACTTTTACAATGTTACTTTTACATGTGCTTTTTAAATAAAACCGTTTAAAAAAAAAGGTAACTTGCCAAAAATATTTTTAAGAAAAAGTAACTTAACAAAAATATTTTTAGAAAAACAAGCTTGAGAAGAGATTTGAACCTAAGACCTCTATTCTCATAAATTAACTTTATAGCGAGTGAGCTAGTAAAAGGATTCAGTAATTGTTTGAAAGGAGGAAGGGTTTTTTTTTTTTTTGCTTTCCGATTTGCGTGATTTTTCCTGCAAAAAAACAACCATTTAAAATAATAATAATAATACAAGCCTTGTGGCTGAGCGTTACATTTCTGATTAGTCTGTCCGACAAATCTATATTTTTCTCGCTATTTTTGATTTCCCGAGATTGCACAAAGTTGTGGGGAAAGAGCATACCTAGCAGAAAGATCTCCTCTCCCTGTTTCTATTTTGCCTGATCACACATAACGCATAGTAAAGAGAATAAATAGAGAATAGATTATATATCTGACAATAAAAAAAGTCTATAAACCGAAATAAACAAAGGGATTAATAAATACCATTGCAAAAAAAATACTTTATATTTCCAGTTCTAAAATGACATAACATGGGAAACTAGAAATCTTTTCACATGAAACGAAAGGGGTTCCTCACTGGAACAGAGGCTCTAGACGCAATAGAGTAGTTCTCCTAGCCTGAAAGTGGTCATAAAAAATAGATCTAGAAAACTAAAGTCGCATGTAGTCAAAGCAACTTCGAATTTGGATCAACAACAGATGTGGCCCTCAAAACAACTCTGATACCATGTACAAATTTACAGGGTAACTTCCTTAGATCAAACATCAAAGGTCACCTCTCAAAAATAGATCAAAAATCATCACACTAGTATTTGACGTGGTTAAAACCCTAAAAGAGGGAAACAATCCATGGCTTAAGCCAATGCGGCCACTTTAGGAAATTTATTAATATAAAGAAAGAAAATTTACATAAGCTTATCTCATAAAAAGTCACCAGAAAAATGACCCTCCATGCTCTTTAAATAGAGATCATGGACCAATCGAGTGTTAAGACATGGATCAAGTGTTGGTAATACCAAGGAGAGAATGAATCGTCGCATCCCTACATATCGTGACCATCAGATTATAAGTTACAAATGTACATAGTAAAGAAACACACATTATCTAACTCTACTCTAGACCAAGTTATACTTAAATATTTCCTATGTGTCAGAATATCCTAACATATGGTTCAATATCCACAGATGATAAAATTGTAAAATACCTTAATATTGAATTGAAGGACGCATAAGACATTTTATCAACTCTTGGAATGCAACTAGAAAATGACACTCAATCTTCCTAGTGGGTTAAACCATGGACAAAGGATCAAAATTATCCAACATTCTAAATTGTGGATGAAGTATTTGATGATTATCCACCAAATTGTTACAACTCTATATTCCAATCTTCCTCTTCATTGGTGCACAATGAAAGTGTATTGCAAATAATGGAAAGTGAGTGGAGACATGAGTTGGATGAAATTTTAAATTCCATTGATGAAAATGTAAGAAAAAATATAAAACCTGTGGTGGATATTGATGGTAAGGATATTTTCAAAGCATTTTTGGTTAGTCACTTGAATGGAAATCCGACGTTATCTAAAGATAGGTTGACGAAGTGAGAAATGGATTCTACTTTAGGTGAGATTGGAAGGCTCTACAAAAGGGTGTTTCAATTGGATTAGGAATTGGATCATAGTTTGGGGTGTTTTTTGAAAGAAACTCAAAGCCCCCCCCCATTGAACGTACTTCAAGAAAAGGTGTTCCTCGAAGTACAAAACAAGGTGTTTCTTGTGGAACGTGGTACATTGTAAGGGTTCAAAGAATAAGGAAGAAAGAGGATAATAGGGTGTTTTATTACCATAATAATATTGACCTTTTGGATAGATTAGAAGGCATCCACCTTCAATTATGTTGGTATAGTAAATTAAAGTGGAAACGCATGCTAATAAGATGGATACTAATTTAATTCGAAGAAGTCTTTGTACACCACACTATTCTTAATGACAATCCATAAATTAAAACAAGAATAGGGGAACAAGGAGAACTTTGAAAAGGTATTATATTACACAAGCAAGGGGAAAATGTGGCTTGACATTGGGGTATTTACACCTAACATGGGAAATTTTAAAAAGGTTCCCTATTTCATAGGCGAGAAACATGGTTTGACTGAATTGAGACTTCACATGGTTAATCAATTGGACATTCCTCCTGGGTGAAGATGAGATCATCACACTAGCAAGGCATAGCATAGTCAAAGGAGGTTTAAGTATCATCACATTGAAAGTTTTTGTTACAAAGAAATATATGATTTTTGAAGTTTGATTTAAAGATTTGGATCATTTAAAAAAAAATCCTTTCTAGATTTCACATTAAATAAATGATTTTTTTTTTGAAAAAACAAAAACACAAAACAATAAATTAGTGTATGTCTCAAAAACTAAACCATGCCTTAAAATTCAATTATTATTATTATTCTTATTTATTTGTTTCAAATTTTAATTTTACTATTTATCTCATGAATACTCATTCATCCTTGTCAGAAAATAAGCCTTGAACTTAACTTGTGTTGTGAAACTAGCTCCAAAAATAGAAGAAAAGAGATATCAATGCCTTAGAAATAAGCCACTTCGAGGGGGAAACCTCCAATACATTACATAAGTGAAAAATTCTTGGATCATTCAAATTACAAAACCTTCTTTCTATATATAGGAGTCCATGGGGCCACAATGTAATCCTAGTGGGACCAAAATGTAATCTTAGCCGACCTAACAATAATAATTTAAGGGCACAATAATAACAATATGGGGGTTACAGGGGTACAATAATAACAATAAGGGGTTTACACTAATAACAATAAGGGACTATAATAGTAATATAGGGACCTAACATTCCCTTATCCTTAAAAAAAGTGTTGTCCTCAACGCTTGAGTAGCTCTGGGTGCTTTTGTATAAAATTCTCATCCTCCCGTGTAGAATCTTCAGTGGGTAAGTTCTTCCACTTAATGAGATACTTTGAAATTGAACGATTCTGTAGCTGTCGAGCTCTTGTTTTTGTGACCGCTTCAGGCTTCAATATGATTTTTCCTTCCTCATTAAGTTCTGGCAATATTGTTTGAACTGGAAGATTTTCACCTATAACCTTTTTTAAGCATGAAACATGGAAAACTGGATGTACTCGTGAAGAAGCAGGAAGCTCCAATTTGTATGCCATAGTACCAATATTTTGCAACACCTTATAAGGACCATAGTACTTTGGTGATAACTTATTATCCTTATTAGCTTGCTTTAGGGACATTTGTTTGTATGGTTACAGCCGTAAAAATACCCAAACTCCTTCATCAAAACTTCTCTCACTGCGATGTTGATCTGCCTATTATTTCATTCGATTTTGTGCCAAATTCAGGTTATCATTTTAGATTTTGAGAACTTATTGTTTATGCTCAATGTGATCTTCCACTGCTTGAACCTTTGAATATTCTCTTAAAGATGATGTGATGGATGGTGGATGATATCCATAAAGTGCCATAAATGGGGTCATTTTTGCTGCAGTATGGAAGGAAGTGTTATACCTCCATTCTGCGAGAGGTAACCACTTGACCCATTGTGTTTGTTTATCAGATACAAAAAAATGAAGATATCCTTCCAAAAATTTATTTACTATCTCAGTTTGACCATCGGATTGAGGATGATGAGATGAGCTATGAGCTAATTGAGTACCCAAACAAGAAAATAACTCCGTCCAAAAATTTTCAGTAAAAATGGGATCTTTTTCGCTCACAATAACCCTTGGGTTTCCATATAGCTTTTGAATTATGTCCATAAATGTAGTAGCAACTGTACTTGCTTTAAATGGATGAGATAATGCACAAAAGTGTGCATACTTGGTAATTCTATCAACTACCACCATGATGACACTCTTTCCTTCGGACTTAGGTAAACCTGTGGTAAAATCCATTGAAATCTCCTCCCAACATTGAGTTTGAATGGATAAAGGTTGTAGAAGACCTGTGGTCTTAATTGTCTCAAATTTATTTTGCTGGAAAACCAAACATCCCGCCACAAACTTTTGAATATCAGATTTAAGTCCATCCCAAAAAAAATCTTTCTTCGCCCTGTGGTAAGTTTTTAAAAATCCTGAGTGTCCTCCTAAGGAGAAGTGTGCAATTCCAAAAGAATATTTTGTTTTAGTTGGGAATTCTTACAAAGATATAAGCGGTCTTTGCACCATAAGGAATCATTTTTCCAACTAAATGTATCATATGTACTAGGATCTTGCTGCAACTTTTGAATGAGTGTCCACACTTCTTCGTCCTTCTTCCATTCATCTCTTGCTTCGGTTATCCAATTTGGTTGGATAATAGAAATAACACAAAGCAATGCTTCCACCTCTTCATTCTTTCTTGAGAGTGCATCTGCAAAAACATTTAGCTTTCCTTTTTTCTAGATTATTTCAAAGTCATAACCCAACATCTTTGTGACCCATTTTTGCTGCTCTTCTGAAGATAGTCTATGTTCCAAAAAGTGTTTGAGACTATCATGATCAGTTTTTACCTTGAAGTGTCTTCCAATTAGGTAAGTTTTCCATTTCTTTAGTGCATGCAGTATTACTAACATTTCCTTCTCATAAATAGGTTTTTGTAAATACTTTCCTTTAATTGGATGACTTTCAAAAGCAATGGGTCTTCATTCTTGCATTAAAACAACACCAATTCCATTTCCTGAGGCATCACATTCCACAATAAATGTTTTTGTGAAGTTTGGCATAGCTAAGACCGGTGCTAGGCACATTGCCTCCTTAAGATGTTCAAAGGCCTTAGTTGCTTCAGGAGTCCATGAAAATGCATCTTTCTTCAATAATGTTCTTAGAGGTTATGCTATTCTCCCATAATTCTTAACAAAATTGTGATAATACCCTGTTAACCCGAGAAATCCTCGCAACTGCTTTATGGTTGTGCGGACTTTCCGTTCCTTAATGGCTTTAATTTTGTTAGGGTCTACCTTAACACCCTCGTGAGATATAATATGACCCAAATATTCCACCTCTTGTACTCCAAAGAAACATTTGGATGTTTTTTCATATAATTGTTTCTCGTGCAATAGTTTGAGCACCCTGTCAACATGTTGAACATTATCCTTCCAAGACCTACTGTAGATTAGTATATCATCAAAAAATACTAGCAAAAATTTTCTTAGGAAGGGTTTGAAAATGGAATTCATCAACCCTTGAAATGTAGAAGGTGCATTGGTAAGGCCAAAAGGCATGACCAAAAATTCATAATGACCCTCATGAGTTCGAAATGCTATTTTCGGAATATATTTAGTCCTCATTCTAATTTGATGATATCCTGCACAAAGATCCAACTTGGTAAAATCAATTTCTCCATGTAATTCATGCAATATTTCATCAATCACAGGAATGGGAAATTTATCTTTAATGGTGAGCTTATTGAGCTCCCTATAATCCGAACACATGTTCCATGATCCATCCTTCTTGTGTACCAATACTATAGGATCAGAGAAAGAATTTTGACTAGGTTGAATTATACCCACCTCTAACATTTATGCAATCATATGTTCAATTTCGCTCTTTTGGAAAAAATGATATCTATAAGGCCTGATGTTTGGAGGAACACTTCCTGGAATCAAATGAATAGCATGATCATGACCAGGAATAGGTGGGAGTCCTTTTGGAGTTTCAAACACCTTCGAATGATTGTCCAAGACTTTTTGGAGATCTGCAAAAATAGATGATTTTGATGTTGGAACTTCTAGTGAGCATAATTGTGCAATTACGCCTCATTGTTCTTTCTTTAGAAGCTTTGTCATAAAATTAGAGCATATTATATTTCTTGGCTTCCTTGCAATACCCTGTAATTCGACTTCCTTTCCTTTTGAAAAAATTTTCAAGAAAATTTCTTGAAAATTAAAAGTTATCATCCCCAAAGATTGTAACCATTGTTCTCCTAGTACAACATCAGCACCTCCCATAGGAATGGAAAGAATTGGACTATTCAATACATATTCTCCCATGGTTAGCATGATATTATGGCATTTTCTAGAGCAATTTATAGTTCCTCCATTTGCAACCATCACTTGACATTCTGGTGCTGGATATAGGAAACAATTCAATTCCTTGGCTACCTTACAATGAATAAAATTATGGGTACTACCCGAATCAATCAACACTATTACCTTTTTCTTCTTGATATTTCCTGATATATTGAGAGTTTGAGGATTGGTAATTCCTAGCAATGCATTACAGGATATGGTCGGACTCATTTCTTCCTCTTCTAGGGTTGGTTCTTGGTGTATATCCTCTTCTTGTTCATTTTCTTTCCCTTCACAATATATGTAAAATAATTTCTTCTCAGCACACTTATGACCTTTAGTGTATTTGCTATCAAAACTGTAGCAAAGCCCTTTTGCTCTTTTTTCTTCCAATTTTTGTGGTGTCAACTTTGTAGGTTGTGGAAATCTAGGCGTAGCAACACTTCTTTATAGAATTGAGTGGTAGGCTTCCTTGCCGCCATAATTTTACATTCAATTTTTCTTGCCAACCTGAATGCCTTCTCCAATGAATCAGGTTCCAAAATGCGAACTTAATGTTGCATGTTATCCTTTGAAGTACCTATGAAGAGATAAATCCTGTGTTCCTCTGGAATATCAGTTACCCTTATATTCAATTTTTGGAAGTCCTCAATGTGCTCCCCCACTAAACCCTTTTGTTTGAGATTTATCAATTGGCTAAAGAAGGTGTTTCTCTTTCTATCCTCATAATGTGCTATCATTTCCTCTGTAAAAATTGACCAAGTGACAATTTTTTTACGGGAGAAAAGCAATCGATACCATACAATTGTATTTTGTTCTAAATGTAAAGTTGCAATATGTACCTTTTGTGTGTTTTGCACATTACGGAGATCAAAATATTGCTCCATCTGTAGTATCCATGTTACAGGATCCTTTCCATAAAACTTACTCATATCCCTTTTTGGAATATGATGGTTCTTCCCGCCAACATTAGAGTTTATGAAATCATGATTAACATTTATTTTGTTCTCATCATGAATTTCCTCTACTATCTTTTCACCATTAGGAAACATTTCTTGTATCAACTTTGTCAAACCTTCCATGTCTGCTTTTAGAGCATTCTTCATGTTTTCCATTTTTTCATCGATCTTAGCTTCCATGCCAGCTTCCATGCCATCGATCTTAGATTCCATGCCTTTCTTCAAACCATCCATCTTAGTTTCCACACCTTTCTTCAAAACTTCCATGTCATTTTTTGTTGCTTTTTGCGAGAGAAAAATTTGTTGTACTTTCTCTTGTAATTTTGATATGCATGTTTCCATTCTTCGTCTTCATGAGTCATATTAGAGCCTTATAAAGGCTTAGTGGGTGTTGAATTATTTTTAGGGGCCATTTTAGAAACCAATACTAATATCTATTCTACAATATGCCCTTGGAATCAATTCAACTTGATTCTTCAAACAAGACTTATGCAATTCGGAAAAAAAAATACACACATTTTACTTGCTTTTGCAGAGCTCTATATTGAAATTGAATTATCTCTATAATTGAAGATCCTCAATATCTGAAACTTGGCCCTGTATTATTCCTCTAAAGCTTCTTTCAAATGCCATAGGTCTGACTTGATTTGGATTCTTCACGACAACGTTATGTCCAATGTCCCACAATGACCTAATTATGGACTGGTTTAGTAGAGAAAACTTGTATGACTTGCCACGTGTCACTGTTTGCTCCATTGGTTCTGAAATGTATATACATGAAATTACAGTCTGTGTAATTCTAGCTACATTTTACAGAATTCCAATCCGATGCTCAGAGAGAGAGCTATGAATATTTTCCCACGATCACCTCTTTGAGATGAAATTAGGGAGATTGAAAATGACCTAACTTCCATAGATCATATCTCAAAAAATATTTTGAACCAAACTCTAAAATTTTGTGATGATTTTCCTCAGGATCTCAGCTTCGCTCTCTAAAATTTTCATATTTTAAACCTTCGTAGGAAAAAATTTATAGCGAAATTTCCACGATGACCTGTTTAAGTGAAATTCAGGAGCCTGCAAAAATCCCTACCTTCCACAGATCATATCTCTGAAAATATTGTGAAAAAAGCTCTAAAATGTTACGCCAATGTTCCTCAGGATTTCAGCTTCGAACCCTAAAACTTTCAGCTTCTGAATCTTCGTAGAAAAAAATTTATAGCGAAAATGCCATGATGACCTATTTCAAGCAGCAAAACCCTAGAATCCAAAGCCCTAATACCAAATGTTGTGAAATCACCTCCAAAAATAGAAGAAAAGAGATATAAACGCCTTAGAAATAAGCCACTTTGAGGGGGAAACCTTCAATACATTACATAAGTCAACAATTCTTGGATCATTCAAATTACAAAACCTCCTTTCTATATATAGGAGTCCGTGGGGCCACAATGTAATCCTAGCCGACCTAACAATAATAACTTAACGACACAATAATAACAATATGGGGGTTACAGGGGTACAATAATAACAATAAGCGGTTTACACTAATAACAATAAGGGACTATATTAGTAATATAGGGACCTAACAACTTGGCAAATAACATACATTTTTAATTAATTCCATGAAAGTCTCCATGTTTATGAGTTGGATATTTCATAGTCACTTCATCTCCAAATCCATAGCTGAAAGGAGTCTAGTTTGATAAACAAGAACATGTTTTTCCTCCAAAAAGGTAGCAACATCAGTCTTAATTTTCTGGTTCTTTTCCTCAATTTTTTCATATGAATCTTTCAAAGATTCTAAATATACGCATTCTTCTCCTTCATAAATGGGGGATGAGGGTGCACATTTAGCTCCTCATATTTATAATTGAAACCCAATTTGAGTGGAAGGATTTCCCTTGAAATATTTAGCTTTTCTTCCTCCTTTCTGCACATTTTTCCTCTTGTCGCCTTAAGAAATTTCTTCCAAGTCCAAAATGTCTAGTCCTATTTTTAACCCTTTTTCAAAAGGAAGGGGAGTTTCAACTTCCGTACTGATTGAAATTTGGACTGCGCCTCCATTTTCCAATATCACCCATTTAGGTTTTGGTTCATGGACATAAGAAGCATAAGAATTTTCTATTCTCCTCCTAGAAATGTTCAAATGAGGATCATAATCCCACTTCTCTCCCAGCTGGAAATCCATAATCTCTAACACTTTTTCTACCTCCTAATATGCCTTCTTGTTATTGACAATGAAATTCCCAACAACATTAGGTAATTTTAACAAATATCCTTTCCTGGCTGGGAAAAAATTCACTTGATAAACATTTAGCCTATGCCCAATGAATTCTTATGCAAATATTCTCATAGGCATAAACACTAACAATATTTATGGAGGAATATTTGTACCATATAATCTAATCTTTGTGTAGTGCTCAAATGGAAACCAATCTACAACCTTTAAATATCCACTTATTTGCAACAAAGACTAAGCTTTTGGAAAAATTCTAGGAGGGGTAGCATTTTTAACAATTCTGTAAACAATTGACATGAAGGAAGAAAGGAAGTAGGAGAAACCTTCATTATTTGGTCCAACTCTAACAACAATAGTCCAATTCATAATTTTTTTTATTATTACCGGGATCTTCAACATTCAAGCTTAGTTCCATAAATTTCTCATCATGTACACATATAAAAATACATACTGGGAGAGATGGAAATCTAAAACATCAAGTTATGTTGAAGTTAAAGAGCTGATAATTAATGGTTTTCTCCCAAAATGCAGGAATATATAGCACCACATTTTACTACATCATCAAATGAAATAATCCTATGCCTTGACCATCTATCATTGATGCATCATCCCTTCCAAGAATCCTCATGATTAAATGCAAAATGGGTCCAACACCTTTAG
Source organism: Pinus albicaulis (assembly GCA_034641835.2). NCBI lineage: Eukaryota > Viridiplantae > Streptophyta > Pinopsida > Pinales > Pinaceae > Pinus > Pinus albicaulis. Next base: position 587,609,374 of record CM076584.1, read on the forward strand.
AAAAGCAAGAAACAGGGTATTGTGCAAAATCTAAAGGTAAAACAATGTTTGGAAGCATACAATTCCCTAGAATCCTCTATTGATAGGTTCCTAAAATTCAACATAAGGGTTAACAATGGAAGATACTAATAATACTGCGAAAAGGCTAGGGCCTGATGGATTAGCAATGAAGAAGTTTGGAAAATATTTTCCCTAGGGAATTCATGATGAAACGTCACCGAGGGTACAAAGATGAGGTTAACCAACTCATAAATTATGGAAATTGATAATTTTAAGGGACAATTACTGATAAAATACCATACTTGACCATTCTATCATAAAATTTTGACTTATTTTTGTTAACTAGGACATTATGGTGAAATTCCATTAAATTCACATGCATAACTGAATAAAAAAAGTCATGTTCAGTATCCATGAGGGAAATATGAGTGGCATTGCCTTAAAGGGTAACTTTCTTTGACAGTGTAAACCTCTCTTCAAAAATTGGTAGAGTGGAAAATGTGCTTAAATACTTGGTATACTTGGGAGTGTTGAGATGGAAGCTTTGTGCTACTAGAGGGGTTTATTGTCACAAAGAGAACGTAGTCAAAATTTGGTGAAAATAAGTAAATTATGGGAAAAAATGGAGTTTTATTGGCGAAATGTGGGCGAAAAGGAATTAATTGAACGTGCGAAAAAATGCAGACAAGCGACGTGGAAATATGACATGGAGGGTTGATGTGGAAGGACAGAGGGGTGATATATACATGACGTGGATACGTTGATTGTAACGCTCACCTGGATGTCACACTCAATTTCTGAAGACTAGAGTGAAAACCACTTAGCACTCATGGGAGAACCCGCGGTGGTAAGTGGCACCAACTTGCAGAGATGTCAAAGATGATCCCTATTGTCGATCTCCTGATAACATTTCCCTTCCAAACCGTTTACGGGGCAAACCCCTAGCATAATGATCGATTATGTTATGGTGCCAAGTGTCCTATGTGTGTGGGTCCTGATGCTACTGACACAACCAATTTTTAGAATTGCAGTCTCTTTAACTTATGCGATGCAAGAAAATGGCCCATCACCATATAAAATATTTAAAAATGTCTTTTTTTTTAATAAAATCACACAAAACAATCCCAATGAATTTTTTGCATTTGTTTGCATTTTCATTTTTTTTTGGCATGTATGATTTTTAATACCTGAAATAGAATGAAAAAATGAGCTACAACAATATAGATAAATTATATGTCATTTTATATACATGCAAATAATAAATCTTCCTAAAACATTGTTTATATTTGTGTGACTTAGACCATTAAATGCCACGAGTCATTGTGAGATGTGCTTGAGTGTGGGTTCAGTAATTGCATTGTGGGAGAACTAATATACATCTACAATGTATATCAAAAGAAAAAAGATGTATTTTAAATAATTTTAGAATTCATGTGTGATTATGATAGAGGCACAATAGAGGCATCATATCACTCACATGTCACTATACTAGGGATATAAAGATAAAGGGGTATAAAAATTATTAATGAAAATATGGATACCTACAATATCTAGTGAAAGTAGAGGTTTTTTAAATTGGGAAGGTGTATTAGGTTAGTATTGGCAGGGGGTTAAATAAAGTGATTTTTAGAAGTATTTTCCAAAAAGTAGTCAAATTAAGGTATTGTTTAACTTTACAGTGATATGGGACATGTTTCATGTACCCAATTTTATGGGTTCAAGTCTCTGAAAAATGTAGCTCATATGGCATTTATAAAATAGTTGTTCTACCTCATTATTTATGAAACAATTTTTCTACCTTATAATGACAATTGACCTGCTAAATAAAATATACTCATTAATGTTAAAAAAAAACTAATTTAAATATAAAACATTACTTTTATTTTCTTATTCAAAAATTCAATGCTTTCACTGTGAAAAAATATAAAAAAACAACGCAAAAACAATCAAATTGGCCTTTCAATGGGTTAAGTCCCTCTGCTAACTAAATTAAATATAAATGATGTAAGAAAAAGGTTGGGCTTGACATTAATATTATTAATTACATAAATATCTTTCAAATGTATTAATATATATTATTAATTTTGAATTTTTGAAAGTGAAGATTATAATTTTTATTTTCTTATTCATTAAAATTGTTACTATTATATAACGTGATTTTATATTTTTAAATGATTTAAGTATAAAGTGTTTTTAAAAGAACTTTGATTTTATCATATTAAATATCATGAATAAATATCATGGATTTATAAATTTTACACTATCAATTATAAATTTATTATAAATTTAATTAAATTAATTATAAATTCAATTGAAATTATATTAATTAAATAAATTATAAATTCAATTGAAATTATATTAATTAGTTTATCATTAAATTATAAAGCAATTTCTATTTTTTAAATAATTTAACTGCAATTTTATGTTTTTAAATAATTTAACTTTGAATTTTTGTTTCACAACTTTAACTTCATGACAACAAATAGCATCTGCATGAGCATGTAAACTTAAAACCATGGAGAATAAATATTATGGGAATATGATGATTCTATAAAATTTAATCTATAAGTACAAATACTATGAGTTTCTAAAAAAATGTAAATACCATGGAATCATACCATGGGCCTGTAAAAAATTGTAAATATTATATAATAATATTATGGACCAATAAACTTTAAACTATTAATTGTAAATCTATCAATGACTAAATCAAGGTTATGTTACTTACTTTATCGTCTCAGTGAAGACAATGACATGATTAGTTCCAACTAACAAGAATTATTGCACCTTCTCCACCCAAGTATCTTACAAACGTTGTAATGTTTAACATTTTGACTCGCTCAAAATAAAAGTGAATAAAAAATAAAAGTAAATAAAAAATTAAATTAAATTAAATAAAATGGATGATACTCACGAGCACATGTTTTTTTCCCATGGTATTCTCAACCCATTGTTTTTTCCCATGATATTATTCTCTAATATGGCCTATTTAACTGCTAAGAATTAAATCACTATAAAATAGGTTTGCACCTCAAGAGAGAGATTTGATGTGTTCTGGCAGATCCAGAATTAAGATGGATCTGGGCTGGTATATGAAGTAAAAAGGGGATATTATATATGTTTCCATAAAATCTTGTCTTTTTGAGAGACAAGTAGTGAAGTAATTAATGTGACACTTAGAAACTTGCTTCATGTTACAATTTAGAGCTTGATGTTCCCCTATAGGGGATATATTTCTATATTTTTGTTGCATTCTTGTTCCTATGTGTTTTAAAGATAGTTTCTAACTTACAAGATTAAAGGCTTGGTTCAAGTTGACATGAATGAATGTGGTCACATATTTAGATAAGACAAGTTAGAACATCTTATATTAATTGAAAGTGTATTTTCATTTTACTATATTTTGGTTGCACATTGGATAAAGCAAAAAGAATACAATGTGCTGCAAATAACCTTATGCAATTCAATATAAGATCTTCACATTGCCATTGCAATAACACTTGTTTTAAAAACAATGTAACAAAGACATGTAAATTAAGCTTCATTTTTATTGTGCAAAAGTCAACTATGGTAGACATGTTGTAATGTTAGTCATGTTTAACATTTTGACTGGATCAAATTATATAAAAAACAGCCTAGATCCATTTTAACTTCGGATCTATCAAAGTCTGAGAGGGATCAAATATCTAGAGGTGAAAACCTCTTTTTTGAGTGCCAGGAAAGGTTTGCACCTGGAAATATTTGATCCCTCCCTTGATAGATTAAGAGTTAAGATGGATCTAGGCTAGTTTTTTACACATTTAGAAATAGATTCTTTAAATCACTTTTTTTTCAAGCCACTCAAAGTTTCGGGCAAGGCAGAAATTAAATCATTCTTATTTAATGGTGTTTAGCCCAAAGAAGAAATTAAACCATTCATTCTAATTTGGTGGTGCTAAATCATTCTAATTTGATGATGTTTAGCCCACCGCATAAATTAAATCATTCTAATTTGGTGGTAAGAGTGATTCATTACACATGACGGCATCCATGGAGTGGAAGTAGATGAAAAAGTAAAAACAAAAAGTAGAAAAAAACTAAAATGCACGAGATAACAAAATCAAACCTGAAAATATACACAATTCTTACTATGAAATCAACCACAAATATTGTTTTCTACTTCGCCCTGAAAAAATATTATTTTCCACTTCTCACAACTCCCAAATATTATTTTCCCCTTGGAACAGCTCCCAAAATCCTTTCTCACATATATTATTTCACTCTTCTCACTGTCACATAGATGCTTCCTCACAAATACCATTCAATACTTCATTTGTGTTAAATTTATATATTTTGGGAGAGAAGTGATTTTTCATTAGGTTTAAATTTTAAATGTTAAATGTTAAACATTACTTTTACATTTACATTTATTCTTTTAAGTGAGATAGTAAATGCATGTAGTGTACTCAAATACAAACCTCGATCCAAATTTATTACATTTAACAATATTAATATTATAATATATTAATATGAATGTTATAATTAATAATAATATTAGTATTAATATTTTAATATTAATATTAGGGTATTTTGCCTTTACGCCTCACCTAAATAAAACTTTTTCCTGAGAGTATGGAGTAAATATAAAAAGATGTTTTATTTTTTACCATACCTCTAGTTTATTTATAATTATATTGATATTTATTTACCATACCTCTTTTGTTTATCATGATATTTGGCGCATAGGCTTGGTACATACTTAGATGTTGATTTCCAATCATATTTCATATATTTTTATGTATTTACCATAGCTTTTTATACTTCTTTTATGTTTATTTATTTAACCTAAATAAAAATTCTTTTTTTAGTTTTAAAAATAAAGATGTTTATGGAGTAAATATAAGAAGAGGTTTTATTTATTTACCTTACCTCTAGTATATTTATAATTTTTATTTATTTACCATACCTATGGAGTAAGTATAAAAAGAGGTTTTATTTATTTACCATACCTTTTTTTTTAGTGTTTAGTTACATTACATTTCTTACCATTTACTACCTTACATTTCTCACATTACATCTACACATGTACCCTATACTGGCCTGACCCAATAAACTAAGAATAAATAAAATAAATTAATAATTAAAGTAAAATAGTTTATTTACCATTTACTGTTTTTAGATTTTAGATTTTGAATATAATATTTTTATTTTAAAATATAATATAATATTGTTGTACTATCATTTAAACAACTCAAATAAAATAATAAAAGTAAAAATAGTGACACTTTAAAATAAAATAAAAATATATTTATGAGTTATTGTATTCATCTATAGTTTTTCCTATAGTATTTTGATGGTTTTTCCTATGTTATTCTTCTTTAATGTAGGCCATTTAAAACAATGGATTTTATGTTTTTCCAAATAATTAGGGCTTTGAGTGTATATATTTTTTATATCTCAATAATCATAATCAAAACAATAAAAGGTGAAAACACCAAGTATCTTCATCTCTTCAATTGATTTACCCTTAATTTTGTAAGGTTTATTAATTTCTACATTTTTATGAAAATTTGGTTGAATGTACCATTTAAATTTCTTGGTTGCAGAGGTTCATTCATGAAAATTTTAAGACTTTCCCATTCGTTCCCATTATTATTTACATTTGGTTGATATTTCAATATGTTATTGGTTTACGTGGTTGATTCCTTTAAGATTGATATTTTACAATATTTGTGGTTGATTCCTTTAACATTGATATTTTACTATATTTATGATCATCCTGATTTAGTAAGATTGATATTGACGTCTTTTTTTCTAATTTTTTTTTGAGTTGTTTTTTTATTTTATAAGTTCAATATTCATTGAGATTGAGAAAATTTCAAGTACAATCCTTTCAACATTTATTTTAGTTGATAAAATGAGAGGATTAAGGAGGTCATTCTAACAATGAAAGAGGATATTAATTTTGTTATAAGTATTATTAATTAAAAAATATATTTTAATTTTATAGAAAGTTTTAAAATTATTTTAAATTGTTAAAAGTCCATATTTTTTGGAAAGAAATAAATAAATGAAATCTTTAAGAGTGAATATATATTTTTATAAATTAATAACAATTTATTTCACTGATATGGTTTTCTTGGAATAATAATGATGAAATAGTATACATTATTAAATTACTAAATTACTTTTAAAATATAAATAAAAGTAGTTTTTTATGTTTTCCATATCCATTTTAATTATCGAAATGAGAGGGGTGAGGAGGCCCACTTTAATGATAAAAGGGCATATTGGTGCTAAGTACAAAAATCCTCATTCCTCACATGCAAATCCAATCCTGTTGAACTACTTTTGGCTATGTCAAAGTAGGTTTATATATGATATATTTTATCTATGAAAAGTAAAAGTATTATTATTATTATTTTTAATTCAAATGCTTTAAAGTCTTTTTCTAATTGTAATTTTTGTATTGTGGAGCAAGCTAATGAGTTAGTACCTAGGACAAATATAAGGAATGATCAATTAAGTATAAGAAAGTGGAAACAATTTATCAAATAAAATGTTATTAAATGAAATGGAACTTCTTCCATACCCTCATGTTGTTGATCAAGGCAGATTTCTCAATCTATTGTGATTTATAAAGAAGTTGATTGAAGATATCATGAGGAGGGAATACTTCGAAAGAGACGAGAAAATAACAATATGTTGATATATATGCTTTGAACAACAACAACAGAGAACGGAAGGAGTTCCATTTCATTTAAAATCATTTGATTTGATAAATTGTTTCCACTTTATTACACTTAATTGATCATTGCTAAAAACTCTGCAATATTTAGTATTATTGTGATATTATTAAAATTTGTGAACTGATGATACAATTTTTTGGTAACGTTTATACATCAGTGGAATGTTATTTTTTTACATCACATTATATAAACAATACCATTACAATGAAGAATAGGAAATCTCTTTTTTTGGATTGAGTATAAATCTAATGTGCAACCTACTTCAAGATATGAAATATTGTTTACTTTACAATTCATACATGATGGAATTAAAACCTCCTTGTGCTTAATGAGAATTAAGAAATCAATAGTAGTGATTTCTAATTTTATGGTTTTAGGATTTGGAGCAAGATGTAGCATTAAGAAATCAATGGTAGTGGTTTTTATTTTTATGTTTTTAGGATTTGGAACAAGATGTAGATTCACAATATTTGTGAACATTTGTGAAAATTACATATAAATATATATTTAGACAACACTAAACAATAATATATACTGCAAAACCAAGGAACCATTCATAAATATATATTGTACTAGCAATAAAAAAATATGTCTACTTGAAAAACGAGGTGATCCAGGTGGATATTGGTGGCCACCCACCTATTCCACCTAGTCAATTTCATCAATTTTCTTATTTACTATTTATAGAATTTTTTTGGGTCCTGAACTTTCAGATCTGTTTTGAGGCCCCAAATGATGTTTTTTGGGCATGATCACACCGACAATTTCATAGAAATCATGCCAATAGTTGTAGTCATTAGAGATATATTTCCTACGAGGTATTATACACATCAAATAGAGATAATATGACCAAGGTACGACCATGGGAAGTTGACAACCCAACTAACCCCAACGAGGCCCATAAACTCTTGGTGTTATATCTCCTTTGGTTAAGGTTTTAGTTTTTTATGGTTTTTTCTTACTGTTCAATAATAAAAAGGCCCTTGAGCCTCATTGTATCATAGTTCAGAGGCATGTGGCCTCCACATCTCTTCTCAGAGAAAATCTACCATCGCTCGAGCTAGTTTATTTTCCATTCTATCTATAAGAATTTTTTTAGTACTTTGAATGTACTTTGCAGAATTTTGAATGTAGTTTATAGAAAACTAAATATATTCTGCAAAAAACTGAATGTATTTTCATGAAATTTAATATTCTATGTTGTTACCATTACTTAGAATGCATATTTCTTGTTCGCAAATTTTTATATCAATAATTCTAGATAGAACACAAACTTGAGGATCATATGAAGATAGCCAAGGAGAAATATGAGAAACTGAGAGTTAGGTCCAATGACTAGGGAAAAACCCACAAGGGGAAAACCCAAATTATTCTTGTTTTATTAGATTTCTTCAATACTTCAGTAGAGTACACACACACATACAAAGAGAGAGAGAGAGAGAGAGAGAGAGAGAGAGAATGAAGTCACCAATTTCTGATCAACTTGTAGCTAAAATGCTCTTTCTCTTTTCTTGAAGGTATCCTCCTTCTCTTGATAAGATCTTGTCCTTCAAAATTCCTCTAGTAGCTCTTCCCTTGTCCTCACTCTTCACTAGATCTCGCACTTCTCTTGCACACACTGAACGCTAGCTCTCATTTTTCACAATGAACATGCTACTCTCAATTCTCACTTGCTCTTTATTAAATAGATGAGAAAGAAGAGGAGTTACAAAATGAATTCATGGCTTGAGCCAATAATGGGAGAATTGAATTCCATGAGGGAGGATTTATTTGATGAGAAGTTTAACTCATCCAAAGAATAGAGAGATAGTTAAACATGTCTTTAGATGTTACAATTCGAATTAGGGGGAGAGAGAGTTACACTTAGACATGAGAGAATATTTGGTGAGAGTTACAAATATAATTGAATGAGGGAGTTACAAGTGCATTTAATGAGGAGGAGTTACACTTTTTCCATACATTGAATTAGTGAGGGAGATTTACATTCCCTTAAGTGTGTATTTACTATTATTCCAAGAGAGAGGTTCAATTTTCCAAGTAAGAGATTTTGAATTTAGTTTACTTATTTCATGAAAGAATTAATTTTTATTAATCCATTAAAGGTGAATGATTTGAGACTATTTTATAAATAATAGTATAGTAATAATAATTATTATAATACAAGTAAGGATACAAATATTAATTATTGACTTGTATAATCATGATTGATTTAATTTTAAAGTGGATTTCATATGTCGAGATCATCCTTTATCATTTAGATATGACTTCCTCTGAGAAATATGGAAATTCCTCTATGTTATTATCTTCCTTCCCCTAGAGAGATCTAAAGTTGAAACCCTCATTGCAAAAAAAATTCACCAAGATATGCTCAACAGATTGAATGATATTCTCATCAGAAACCTTTATCTAACAGATCCACTACGTGAAAATTCTACTTTTGAGAAGCATTTGATCGTTGGAAAATCCTTCTTCGTTTCGACTCCTTTTGATCTTTTTCATAGAGTGGAACCCTTCTTCGGTTTCACTTTACTAGCAAGGTCTATGTTCTCCTCTTCCTCCTTTTCATCCTTTGGTCCTCTGTTGCTTCTGTTGAAATTACCTTCAATAATAATAAGCCTTAGATCCTCTTGCGTGAAGTCACTACATAGGCATTCCCAATATAGTAGATGATCTCGTCCAATGATCCCATAAACAAAGGTCCTCCATTATTTGGAAAATTCATTGATATAAACCCACCCAAGTTCCTTGCCATCATGACTCTCACCTACAAATGCAAGCTCATCACAGACATTTTCAATTCCAGTGAGATAGAGAGTCATACCTTCAGCCTTTTACATATTTATGATCCTCAACTTCTCCCTTATAATCATTTTATGATTCTCTTATGGATCCTATACTAACTTCATAACAACATCCCACATTTCATTTTTTGTTCCCTTTTCTGCAATATGTAGGACGATATGATCTCAGACTCGAACCAAAACCATCCTCTTTGCTTTTTCCATCTATTTCTTGAAGGTAGCCAACTGTTTTGGATCTGTTGGTTGGCATTTGTCATGAAATCCTTTAATTCATGCTCATCCCACAATAATTTCATTCTATATTTCTAGACGCCAAAATTATACCCTCCGTAAAGTCTATCTCGATCTCTAAGACCTATTGTAGCCATCACTGTGAAAACTCAAAAATTGGGAGAATAAACTAAAATTTCCTCTCTTCCCCACGACCTTCATTTTCTACTCAAAATTCCTCAAGAAATGTGCAATATTTTGTTTCTTGCCTACGGAAATCCTTCTATGATTTTCACACTTCCTGCTACCTCAACTGGGAAACTTGTTCAACCTTCCAAAAGTCCTTCTCTAGAATCTATTACACGATCTAAAACTTGTTTAGCCTTCCATAAGTCCTTCTTTGGAATTTAGTACATGATCTACTACTCCTAAAGCTCGCATTCGCTGATTGGAAAGTTTAATATGACCTTCTGCTTTTGGAAATTACGGATTTCCTAATGAACCTAGATCTGGAATTCCTCTGATAAGTATGGAAATTCCTTTGTGTGTTATTATCTTCCTCTCCTTGAATAGATCTATTGTTGAAACCCTTCTTGGAAAAAAATTCACCCAAATATGCTCAATAGACTAAACGATCTGCTAATCGAAAACCTCTATCTAAAATATCCACTCCATGCAAATTTTTCTTCTAAGGTTATTCAATTTTTTCTCCACCTAGAATTGGAAATATAACCCCACTACCTCTTCAATTCACATCCTTGGATGGCCTGCGCAAATATAGAGAAATAATTAACAAAACTCCCTCTTAAGATGCATAATTTTTCTCCTCTTACTTCTAAGCCTCTAATATGATCTTCAATTCTTGGATACAATGTGAAATTCCTTGATTATAATTACTGAAAATTTATCTCCTAACCATTCTAAATTTTATTTTTTATCAAAAAAAATATCAATAAACTCAAAATTGAAATCTTCACCAAAAATAAACTACACTACGGAAAATAAATTGGAACTGAGAAATAGATGCATAGACACAATAAAATAGACAACAATATTTTTGGACCAATGTTCTTGGGAAAACCCTGAAGGGAAAAATGATGCAATAGATGAGGTTTTATTTTATTATTATTTAGCAGTAAAAATTTGAGTACAATGATCTGGATGCCAATATGGAAATCCTCTCAAAAATATACTGGAAAAATACTTGGAGATAATTTTCTCCCTTTGCAATAAAATTCAACCTCCCTCTGGCCTACTCATTCTATCTCCTCGACAACTTGGGCAACTTGGAACTCGCACAATTAGCCTGGGAATTCATACTGCCTATGGAAATGACTCAATCCAATTTTTGAGTGAAATTATGACCTCAAACAACTGAAAGGTCTCCCTTTATGACACTCACATTCGATTTTTTGGTTGGTCGCATTGGCTATTCGTCCTCTCTCTAGAATAATTTTAGCCTCCCTTTTCCTACCTCTCTGACACTTGAAATCTAGTGGGACACTCCTCTCAAATACTTTCTACTACTCCCTCAATCAATGATGCTCTCCTTCTCTCGCTTTAACTCACTTCCTTGTTGAATCTCTGCAAATGGATAGCTCTATCTACCAAGGAACTCTCTCCCTCATATGTCAACTGTGTATATCTCCTTCCCATTGATTTTATCTTATAATATCTTGTTGGAGCTTCAATGGCCATGATTAAATCCTCATCAACAACTGAGATCATCTTAGACTTTATCCATGTGAGTCTCTAGAGAATTATTGATCTTCCTTAATTAATTCCTATTAATTAACCAATTTTCCTAAGTTATACTTAGGGAAAATTTAAATGAAGAAAAAATTATTTAATTAGGGAATTTCACAAGCTTATCTCGCGATTTTTTTTTTGGTTTTTGGAGATCTCATGTTCCTTAGTATGTTAGAAATAAGCTGAGACTAGAACACCTATCAAATTCTACAAAATCTAACATTCCAAGTGAATCAAATATTTAAATTTACCTCGCACATTCCACAATGATTAAAGTTTTATATTTAGATGAGTGGATCTTGAGGGATGCCTCACCATGCCTCACCATATATTAGATATGGAGGTAGCTAAAATGTATATTGATGGATCTTGATAAAATAATCACCATATATTAGATAAGAGTATACAAAGAAACAACTTCTAGTCACGATCTTGCCTAATTAGTACACATGGAGATAATGTGTGGCAACTACAACTAGATTTTGGACACTTGGAGTTGCTTTCATGCTTGATTTGGGGATTTTCCTCAAAAGGAGGATCATGATGGCAGGAGAAATTTTCATCCTTGTATTTTCCATGATGGAGCATTTGGAGCCCTAAAAGGGCGAGAAATCATCACCTTTTTAGGTATACAACTCACACATGTGGACTTATTTTGGGATATCTTGTTGTAAATATAATTGGTTGGCTTGTAACCCACTTATATGTTTTTTCCACTAAAAAATAAAACTTGTGTAGGGAATTTTACTTAGAAATTAGAATAGGTAGACCTCATATAAATAGAGTATCACATCAACCATTTATTCATCATCACTTGTGTGGAAATAAACCTCTCTTAAATAACTCTCCCTAGCTATTTTACTTTGCTACTTTGTGGAGATGCGATCTTATTTGGATTTTTGGCTATTAGAGACTAGTGCTTGTTGTGGAGATGTAATTTCGGGATTGATAGAAGGCATGTTATTAGATATCTATTGTGAATAAATTTTTTTAATATCATTTATGGTTATTGCATGTAATGAATATTTCTAGGGTTTCTATGTTCCATTTCTAAATGCTTATATTTATATGAAATTCCTGGTAAATTTTTCATGCTTTAATATTGTATCCTTAGACTCTCTAGGGCCTAGGGAGCCTCCAAGTGGGCATTTCTATGGTGTATTTCTCCCCTCATAAAGTGATAGTTATGGTTCGAAATTGAAACCCTAAGGTTTTCCCCTTTATTCCATTCAAATTTTTGATGTTTCTATGGTCAAAATCCCTAAGGTACCATCACCCAAGAAGACAGAAGGCTTTGGCATCCATCTTGGTGATAAAAAAATATAAACTTTATCTTTTCCTTCTTTCCTAGAAATTTTTCTCTTCAAGGTAAGTTGTTAGGGTTATGGTTTCAAGCCAATTTCAGCTAGGACTTGGATTTTGAGCTAAATTGAAGTTATTCCACCCCGATTGGCCTTACAACATCAAAATATAGCAAATTGCATGGTTGAAAGTTTTTCCCTGGGGCTAACATCGTCAACCCAAGGAAATTTTAGGGATTGTAAGACCCTATTTCTGCATTTATGATTCAATGTATTGTCATTGAAGGTTTTTCATTCTATTTTTTAATCATACCTTTCAATCAAACCTTTTATCTTTAAATTTATGCCTAGACGTTCCATTTTTTAGCCACATTTTGAAAACACTAGGCTACAAGCTTTACCTATTTTTCCTATTCATAAGTATGCCACTCCTTATTACAAAGAATTGATCCTCGTTCTTAGTCTAAGGTAACTTAATTAAGCCTATCAAAGTGTCACCTTGATTATGTTACCCTAGAATAAAATTTAGGTAACCTATATTGGGAAGCCTCTCATGTGCTAAAATTCCACTAGAGAGTAGGATTTGGAGTGTTGATGTGATAATGGCATCCACCTAATTTTTGTGTCTTATTCTGGCATTTTTTCAGTGAGGCCTCTCACAAGACCACTATAATTTGAGAAGAATAAGCTCCACTAATTTATAAAATATAGTTCCACATACAACATAGATTATCTTATGGCGATTACAATGGAAGAAATAAGCCCTATTTATTAATTTAGCTTCAAAGTTTCAATGATTATAGGGTGAGGTAAGCATCCCATAAAGAATTTTGAATTCAATTGGTGACTACCCATTTGGTTTTTATGTAAGAGTCAAGGAAATGGATATTTGGGATATACATGAGATGTACCCTGCTTCGTATGTCAAGGATATTCCTAGATATCCACATCATTGGGATACAAATTATATGATAAATTTTCTAAAATTTTATGGTGATCCTTCTTCAACAAGTGATCACATACAAAATACATCAAATATGCTTTAAAGGTCAATATGGTTCATGAGGATGCTATCATGAGGTTATTCATTAACTCACTTGGGACTAATCAATGTGATTGGGTTGAATATTCCTATGGACCTAGAAACATTCCCTGTATGAAGGTATTCATTTATAGTTTTCTTAAGTATTAAGGGTCAATGTTTCAAAGTGGGGAAGATTCCCTTCAAGATTTGGAGATGGCCATCCAAAGGGAATGCCTTCTTCACACCTTTGAATATGTAGAATCTGTTATCACAAAATCAAACCTGATAGGTTGCTCATCAAACCAATCTTGTCTAACTATTTCAAACCAATATTTTGGTTGAGGCTTAGCCTCCTCAACTTGAGAGGGCTCTCTCAAGGGTTTATGATTTTTGATAAATATGTAGATGGCTAACTCTATATGAGATAAAAACATATAAATGATGTAAACTGGTTGTAACTCACATTAGAAGTGTCAATTGGGCTTATGGAGTCATGATAGCTTCAACAAAACCAAGATAATCTACCTAGCATGGAATTCAAGGCATATCAGAGTTCAAATCAAGGAATAAACATGTAGAACAGTGAAATACATAGTCATCTTATTTATGAAGGAAGTCAGAGCATCATTGATGAATTTTGAGTAACATAAGCAAACACCATTGCAATATAATATTGAAAATATGACATTAGAAAAAGAACATACAAGAACTCCTTATGAATCTTGAGTTGTCTAAGTAGAAATTCTGTATTAGGCTGAAAACAGTCACTTACATAAAACGGAGTCTTTTTGCTAACAAATGTCCAACCCTTTCTATTTGGACTCCTTGATCTTTTACAGATCATTTACATCATAAGATAAAATTATCTACAACTAGATAAATCGAATTCCTATGCTTTGAAACCTATACTAACCATGAAAACATGGTATTTATTACAAACACAGCTGTAAAACTGATATAGAGTCCTATGACAAATAGAATTAGAACTCTTTTGATTCCACTCAAAAAAAATTTATATAAACTTAATTACATCATTTTCCACCTATCTTTCCATTAAGTCAAATCCTGATGATGAGCTCCAACCTGTTATGACCATGATGTTGATGATGTTGATCTCGTGCAATTTAGGAAATTGCTCCCCTGTTTTTAGGCTTAGGATCCCTTTAGTTTCTTGAGATATTCTGACCACTTCCAACTGATAATTTCGAGGCTAATTTATGTTAGGAACATGAATGATAGATGTCCCAAGTCATCCCTTCATGCCAGCTGTTTGAAACCATTTTGAACTTCTCAAAATAATGATAACAAACTTGCACTAAGAAAGCAGCACAGTTTCGTAGAGCTTTTCGTAGTGCAGTCTGTTTACCCATTTTCCTTCAAAATTTAACCTTCTTTCCTTCATATTTACCTTGATATTCAATTTATATAACTTCCATAGAAATTTAAAATAAAAATACTTGTTGTTCCCTCCAAAATTTGATAAGAAAAAGGGTGAAAAAGTTGCTACAACAGTTTCGTAGTGCATTTCACCCTTTTTACACTACAGGCGCTACGAAACTACTGTGCAAGAAGTTTTAACTATATTTTGAAAAAATTTAAAACAAAAAGGTACCATAGCTTCAGAATATTATTAGCTTCATCAAAACCATAAGCTATTTGGATTAAAAACATAATCTTCACAAAATTTAATCCTCATTTTCCATTTAGAGTTTGTTTTGAATTTGTCATTTTGTACCTCTGCTCTTTAGTTCATCTTGATACTGTCTTAATTGTAGCTCCAAATCCTCTACTTGGCCTCTTAGATTTCTATTACTTGCTCTCAAATGTGTGTTGATCACTCTAACAAAATTTTCTTCGTTAATGGTTGGAATTTTCCATGTGAAGAACTGTTGTGCACTGCTTGGGATCTCTGACCTAGCCACTGTTTGACCTTCCCAAACAGCCTTCAATCTCTTGAATTATTTATTTTCAATGCTGTGATGTCTCGCCCTCTTTCTCATCATTTCCATCTCTTGATTTTCTAGCTTCAACTTTCTTCCAACATTTGACTTTCTGACATGTGTTCCTTTCCCTTCTCAATCTTGCTGGCAACATGCTCCACTATAGGTGATGAGAGATCAACCACCTCTTCAGAGACTTTGGCTACTTCAATGGTTACTTAGATATCTTTTCTGCCTTATTGGAGTCTCTTTTTATGCCTGGTTAAAGGTTTCCTAGCTTGAAAAACAAAATATTCATTCTCACCTTCAAATTCCAATTTCTTTGATGATTTCATTTTTCTCTGTTTGGGTTCATTCATTTCAATGAAATATGCCTGCACAATGGGTGATTATTCTATGTATATTTCTCAACAACCCGTTTACCGAAGGTGCCTCAACCTCTGTCATGTATGCTTCATGCTGGAAGGCCATAGGCTCCTCGACCTTGAATTCCTCACCGAATGCCCTTGAAGCATTTGATGGAAGGGAATCTAAACCTTTGGGTGTTTTCGCAAGTTTACCGATTACCTTAAAAGGGAAGATAGTCAATGTTGAAGTAGAAGTATTTGACGCTAAACTCAATTACAATCTTCTACTTGGTCGTAGTTGGACTCACGCTATGCTTTGCGTTCTGTCCACTCTCTTCTGTGTTTTGAAATTTCCACACGAGGGAAAAATTGTTACTGTTGATCAGTTGTCTTTATTCACCTCTTCTTTCGAGAACAACATTCTGTATGTGGATAGTATCCAAACTCCCTTCGAGAGCGTAGGGCTGGGTCTCTTCAAGGGTCCAGCCCTCATGGGAATTTTTCCCTTTCCAACACCTATGATTGTTCAAGTTCATATGATCTCTCAGTTCGATGAACCATGGATTATTCCTTTGCCTGAGAAATTCAATTCATTTGGTGATTCAATGCCTTTGAGTCCGATTGAAATCGATTATTTTGAACTATTTGTTGCATCCGATACTCCATCATCTTATGGTGCTCCTTCGAGCTTGTCTCTTGACGTATATTCTCAATCCCCCTGGCTCGATAATTCAGGTTCACCTGATCCTTTGAAAGAAGTGTTTCCTTCCAATGAGGCTATCCTAGAAACCATATCTCTCAAAGACTTGTAGTGGGATGATGGTCATCGTCTTTCTTCATTTATGCCTGGCCTCAGGGCTATGTTTACATGTCTTGAGCGTCTTGCATCTCAAGCTCCTTCTCCTCTGCTTCAAATGCCAATCCTGACATATGAAGTCTTTATAGAAGGAAACTTGAGAAATATCACACAAACGATGCCTATTGACATTTCCGTGAAGTCGGGAATCATCGAGAACATCCATGTGGGAGTCACTTTCTCTTCAGATGAAGTCTAAGTTTATATTAGCCTTTTCCAAAAATTCCATGATGTCTTCACTTGGTCCTACGAAGAAATGCCCCGCATTGATCTTAGTATATTGGTGCATGAAATTGCTACTTATCCTGTTTTGAAGCCTGCTCGCCAGCGTCTTCGTCTTGTGCACCTTAGAAAGGTTGCAGCCATTAAAGGTGAAGTTGAAAAACTTCTCAAAGCTGGTTCATTTATCCAATTCCTTGATAGATTTGGTTTCGAACATCGTTCTTGTCGATAAGAAATAAGGAACTATCCATGTCTGTGTTGATTACCATGACATCAATTGGGCTTGTCCTAAGGATAATTATCCTACTCCCTCCATTGATCAGATCATTGATGGCTATGCGGGGAGCGAGATTTTTTCCCTTATGGACAATTTTTCTGGATATAATCATATTAACATTCTCCTGGTTGATCAGCACAAGATGGATTTTATCTGTCCTTGGGGTACCTTCACATACAAGAAACTACATTTTGGCTTAAAGAACGTCGGCGCCACTTTCCAACAAGCGATGTCCTATGCTTTTCATGACATTCGTCGCATCATTAAACCTTATCTGGATGACCTTTTGGCTCATTCAGCTAAGCGTACAGACCATCTGCATCATCTTCATCAGATATTTCTTCGTTTTCGACATTATAACATTCGACTTAATCCACATAAATGTGTCTTTTGCATTGATTCCGGTAGAATTTTAGGGTTTATCATGTCTAAATACAGAATTCACCTCAATCCACTCAAATTTGAGGTTATTATCAATCTCCCCTCTCCATCCTCATTACATTAGTTGCAGAGTCTGCAAGGTAAGGAAAATTTTCTATGTCGTTTTATACCAAACTATGCCGAAGTAGCTAAAGGATACACGTGACTTCTGAAACAGGACATCCCTTTCCATTCAGAATGAGATTGCTCAACAATATTTTGATGCACTCAAAACGTTGTTGGTCAATGCTCCTTTATTACGTCCTCTGGATTATCACCGTGATTTTTCCCTCTATTTGGCTGTCGCTTTTAGTACAATTGCCATGGTTTTGGTCCAAGACAATGATGGCGGTCATGAGCATGTTATTTATTACTTGTATCATACCCTTCTCGATCCTAAAATGTGTTATGCTCATGTCGAGAAGTTAGCACTAGTTGCGGTCTAGGTTGTTCAGCGCTTTCATCATTATATCCTTTTGCGTACGGTGACTGCGATTTCCGATTGCAACCCCATGACCTATATTTTGTCTCAAAAATTGCTGGGGAAAAAATACTCCAAATGGATCGTTATCCTTCAAGAGTTTGATTTGGAATTTACTGCTGCCAAATATAAGAAATCACTAGTTTCGCTGATTTGATTTGTTCCCTCCCTTCCGACTCTGCTCTGTCTCGTTCTGAGGACCGTATTCTAGACGATACACTTTTCTTGATTAGCACCCTCGACCTGTGGTATGGTGATATCATCGTCTATCTCTAGACTTCCACATTCCGATATGAGTTGATAAAGGATGCCCGTCGCCATATCCGACATCATTCACAACCTTATCGTATAGTCGGAGATATGCTCTATTGTGTTGGAGTTGATTCTATACTTTGCCGATGTTTGACGCTAGAGGAAGCTAAGAAAGTATTGAATTATTGTCACAGTGGCACCTGTGGTGGTCACATGTCTAGTTACGCTACAGCACAAAAGATACCTCGTGCATGATTTTTTTCCTTCTATTTTCAAAGATTGTATTGTTGCAGTTCATAAATGCCATGATTGCTAAATTTATCAATGCAAGATGTGTGCGCCACCCATTCCTCTTCACCCTGTCATTACCATTGGTCCCTTTTCCAAATGAGGCATCGATTTTATGACTTGTAACCCTCACTCAGCTGGGGGGCATGCTTATATCATCGTTTCCGTGGACTACTTCACCAAATGGGCTGAAGCAATGCCTACACTTGCTGCTGACGGTAAGGTAGCTGCTCAGTTCATATTCAATCATATTATTTCTAGGTTTGGTGTCCCTCAAGCCATCATTACCGATTGTGGTTCCCATTTTCGGCATTATATGGTGGCGTAGTTGACTTCCAAGTTAGGTCTGCTTCACGACAGCCCAACGTTGTACTACCCTCAAGCCAATGGCCAGGTTGAAGCTGTGAACAAAGTTCTTGTCACAATGCATCAACGTATGATTGGGATCCACAAATAAAACTCACATCTCATGTTATTTTCAGCTCTTTGGGCATACCGAACCTCAGTAAAAGTGCGACCGGATTCACCCCATTTCAGTTGGTTTATGGTATGGAAGCTACTCTCCTGATTGAGTGTGAAATACCTTCACTCAAATTAGCTGTGGAATTACTGCCAAATACTTCGCCAGAATAAGAGTGTCTCCTTTACTTAGAGAGGTTGGATGAAACTCGTCACTTAGCCGCTTTGGTCATCGAAGTACAAAAGAAGCGAGTCAAAGCTCATTTTGACCAATCAGTTTCTCCTCATTCCTTCGTCGAAGGAGATCTCGTCCTCTTGTATGACCAAGATCCTGATAAGCTGGGGGTAGGAAAATTTCAACCTATATGGAATGGGCCATACATCGTTAAACATGTATTGAAAAATGGGGCCTATGAGTTAATTGACTACGAAGGTCATCTGCTTGAATAGCCCAGAAATGGGTTGTATCTCAAAAAATATTATGCCTGAGTCATTCATGCATAACAGGTGTACATAGGTGTTTTTTTCATTTTTGTACATGTTTTGGGTTTGGTGTGCTTTGTGATCATTTTCCTGCTTATTAGGTCTTGCTTATTGTGTAGATGTCTATTACCCCTTATGTCGATTTCACAGATGGAGTTTCCCACAGTACCAGGAATTTGTCTTCGGCAACTTGGGTAATTTATAATCCTACTGGTGAGTTGATATATCTGCAAAGTATTTGTCTAGGATGAACTACAAAAAATTTCGCTAAATATAGAACTTTCATTGAGTTATTAACTGAGGCAATCAACCTCGGTATATGCACATTGCTTGTAAATCTAGATTCACAACTTGTTGTTATACAACTCAATAATCATTATTCCGTTAGAAATCCGCACATTTTGAGATTGTATTTACATATTCATTTATTGGAAAGACATTTTGATTTCATTACTTATCAACATATTCCTAGACGAATGAACACATTAACTGATACAGTGGCTAACATTGTATTAGATAGGCATTTGCATAATTTGTAAAAGCATCATCATATGTAAAATATCCATGTAGGTAAATATATATATATATATATATATATATATATATCACATGTTTGCAACTGTGTGCATCATAACGTCAAAAAATATATGTATGTTTATGTTACATCCCGAGACATCATGTGTCACAAAATATGCAGATAAAATAAACCTAGGTGTCTAATCCACATGGTGCTCATGATAACATATCACAGCCTGTACTAGCCGCCTCAGCAAGCGATGAATTCGGCTGGGCACCCCTACAATATGCCTCTCGTAGGCATGAGGAACATCATCAAAACATGCATAATCTAGAACTCCTCAGGTGATCCCCTCTAGGTTGCGCACTATCTCGTCTTCCTCACCACCCTCACCCTGAGGGATTCGCCTTGCTATTGGTGACATACCAGTAGGTCTCTCTGGGCCAACTTCTGCATCACATAGATTAAATGTCATAACATACATAAATAAACAAACAAATACCCAAATCTTCATCCCAATCTTCTCCCTCTGGGAGTGGGAGGTCTGGATCATTAGTGAAATCTGTGCTATCATAAGGCCAATCCTCAACGATAATAAGTTGTTGACAAAGCCAATCAAAAAATTATGGCCTCCAAGAAATCTGTTGGCCACCCCCTACCCTTGGCATCAGTGCTGCCCATCGGGCCATCCGTGGTTCTCTCACTGGTGGGTTCGGAACTATAACCTCTTATCGCTAAAAAATTGGTAATCATTCCAAGAATAATGATACCAGAATGGATCCATAACCAAATCATTTCAGTTTGGTCTTCTTGCATTTGGTTAGTTGGCATTTCATGTTGATGGTTACGACCTCTGCCCAGTTGTAGAGAGTTGGCGCCATGCAATCCATAGCAAGAAGAAACTGTGTCTTCGTTGCTTCATGTGGTGCTTGTGATCCAACAGCCCATGTGATGGTATGCAATACCATACGTAGTGTCAAATCAGGGATAGTTTGAATATCAACTTTCCCACTACGTGAACCTTTCCGCGCTCCTTGACATACCCTATCAATTACCATGGTCATGTTTTCCGTGCAGGGCCAGGTGCCGGTTAGGAGTGGTGCTACACCCCTCTGTGATAATCATGTGATGAAACATACATCGAAAAAATCAATCTTAAGCTCTTGATCCCATAGGATAAACTTCTCTTGGTTTTCATCCCATATACTGACTAGATATTGTAGCAATTCTGGTTGGGCTCGGAGGCACGGTGTTAGAAATAATTTTAGCAAACCACATTTCTGAGGGCTACCATAACTCCCTCATTTTCCATGGCCAAATCATATTCTTCACTATGCTCCCTTTCTTTCCATTTTATAGCCATTTTTGCTCCTATCTACCTGTAAACACACACATACAAGTGGTATTAGTCAATATTTATCCTTGAAATTGTTAAAATTTGGGACATTTGATATGTATTTTTGTTTGAAATTTGTTTGCGCCGTTGGCACAACTGTTTCTCAAATAGTCACACCAATGGGCTTGCCCTAGTATTAAAAAATGGACAGTTGGCATGACTCCGTGCTCGAAACCCGCGCCAACCATGCAGCCCTAAATTTTATAGTTTCTCCCCCCAAATTCAAAATTGACAAATGTAGGAAGCAAGAAATAGATTAAAGTGACAATAGGGATCTCAACTCTTACCTGGAGTTGACATATTTTTGATTGGTGTACTGGATTGGCCGCTATCGTTGTCGCAAGATCGCACAGTAAAATGGGTGAAAATTTCTCCACAAGAGTTAAAAGTGAAAAGTAATTATTTTTTTACCATTTTTGGCATTTTATAACTTTTTCACAACCCTAATGAGGTTTTAAGCCATATTTTTCATTTATTTTATTGTATTATTTTCGAAAAATATGTTTTACACATGTCTCTTGTGCAACAACAGGTTTTTCATGCGACAGTGATGAAGTATCGAGTTAAATTTTATACTTTTTCGGAATTAGTAAAAACACAAAAAAGTCACTAATGGAGTCATCTTTCAGCTCTTTTCTGGCTCTCTAAAAATAAAATATTGCTGAGACGCTTGTGGTTTTGAACTCGTTAAATGGCTGGGAAACAATATCTACCTAGTATACATTTAACCCTTTTTGGGGCTGGGATAGATTATTTACGAAAAAGGAATACCTTAGCCTATCGTGACTAAGAGGTTCTCTTAGACAGTTTTCTACCTTTTCGGATCTGTGAGACTACCTACGAAAAGGGACTACTGGATTTTTATTTTCTGCCTTATTTTGAAACTCTCTAAACATGAAAAGATGTCGATTTCTTCCTTTGTCAGACTTGTTAAACTCTAATTACATCGGGCTTCGCACCATGACATTATTCGAGTTCCTCCTTCCCAGGGCTCATAAAATGTACTAGGATGGATTTTTCCGAAGGACAAACTTACAGTGCAAGCATATGCTATCCCCTTCAAGCTTGTTTTGAAAAATAATTGGGTTACTGGCCAGAAATGGTGGGGGAAAATGGAACCATATTGTAGTCGTGTTGGCAGTATGTCACTCTTGAACTTGGCACTTGTCTGCATTCATGTCGGGTTGGGGACATCTCATTTCGTCATTTTTTGCCTCCATGGGTTTGGGTAATATCTTTTGACCTCTCATTTTCTCTTTTCCATTTCATCATGCCCTCAGATCCTTTGATGTCAAATACTACCAAATCCAGTGTCGTGCTGTTGATATGTTCAAGAGAAGTTTTCCTCTGAAGTTTTCAACCTCCCTTTGATTCTCTATTGGTCTTGATTCAAAAACATCATATTCCTTTGTCTCCTGTCGATGATGTGGGAAAAATTATGGCCTACCTTCAATTACGTTACTTCCTGTTGACTTCAACTCATTATCTAGGAATCTGATCTAGAGACTCCTTTTTGGTACCTTGGAGACTGCATGCCTCAATGGCAGGTTCTTTGCATTCGATGTAAGGTCCACATAATTGGCCTTCGATCGACTGACTCTGTGGGTGTTCGACACCAGATCACTGTTCACATTCTATGGATTGTACTTTTCGTACCTTGAGAGTGATTCTCATTATTGGTGGTTTCTCTCGCGTCTGTTAACAACTTTCATCATTGGCTGGTAATTAGATGATTTTCTCGCATGTTCGACTTCATCTCACATATTCGCATGCCTGAATTTGTACTTGTTCAGATCGAGATGGAGCACAAGACCCTGGGTTTTGTCTAATTAACTCCAGGTTGCAGGTTCTTTGTGGAATACCATGACTTATTACATGACTCTTTGATTGGATGGTGGTGACCATACACTCTTTTATGGATGGTTGTGCCCATGCCACATGTTCATGTATCATAGATATCAGTTGTATTTGTAATTTCAGGTTTTCTGACAGCAGTGTTTGGCTCAAACACGTTCTCATAAAGAATTTCACCCCTCCCTCTCCCTAGGACTTCATACTTTAGGGGGCATCTGTTACACAACATTTGTCACTGTCCCTGCAATCCCCATTTTGCACATTGGAGGGTCATTTTTGTGACTTCTAAATAGTGTCATGCCTTGCAAATAACATCATTGCATCCTTTTTTATGAAGGCAACATTCTTTCTATTGACATTTCCCTGAGCAGAGCAGTAAAAATCCATGTTTCTGCCTTGGCGCGAGTAGCTAGTTTTTCCCTCGTGTCGAAGTGGAAGATTAACACTAGGGTCCGTGCCACCTAGCACTCTGTCCCAGTGTAATGACCACGCCAAGCTATTTATGAAATTTTTTTTAAAAATAGAGGTGAAGGTTCTATTCCAACCACCTCTGAGATGAGTCATTGGGAGTGGTTGAACTGAAACAACCACGAACCTCCTCCTTTAGTTAGTAGTTTCCACCTCCCTTGAAACACTCCTAAAGGATTGGCCTCCCTTCCACCTTTGTAGGGATCCCAACCTACTCCTTTCCCTCTATATAAAAAATCCTTCTCCCTTTATGAAAACTAGCTGAACAAAGAGAATTATACAGCTGAAGAGCTGAACTTGAAGAATTGAGCACATTATAGTTGAATAACTGAGTTATTGAGAAGGTAGAACAAGGAGAAATCCATCGAGAGGTCCCTTATCTTGTTTGAATTTCCTGACAAGCTTAGAGACACGCTTCACCCGAGCCCCGCTGGAAGACCGCAACATCAGAGCATGGTTGTATCTCTTCTTTCAACCTATTAATATAAGTGACTATTGTCTGGTTCCCTTCTTGTGTTCTGTCTTTATCGAATGCAATATTCTAGTCTTCTTTGACTGATTAGTATTTTTTGGATGAGATTAGTATGTGGTATGTGGTTATCATTTTTTGATCTCTGTGCAGGTGTCCAAACGTGATAATTAGAAGGGTTGTGACTTGCCTTCGATTAGGAGCGGGAAGTTCTCATCATCACTAAGAGTGTCGACAATAGCTTTGGACCATAGGTAGGCCATCTTATTCGCATCCTCTTTCATTCAAATGTCTAGGAACCTACACTCTAGCATGATTCCTTGTTACTAGACCCACCGTAGGGCTAGAAGGATCATCTTTGTCCACAAAGAGGATTTACCTACATACACCCTGCCATTTTCTCATGCATAGGTGTAGAAATATTCAAAGAGTTCATCCATAAGTTTTTGGAAGTTTATTTTAATGATTGAACAGTATTTGTGTAGGTGAATAAGCATGTGTCTAACCTGTACATGATGCTAGATACCTACAGGAAACACCAGATATCGTTGAACCTTAAGAAGCACATATTTTATGTACCATTTGGGATTTTTTTGGGACATATCATATGTCAGCGGGAATTATGGTTGACCCAGCCAAGATTATGGTCATCGTCAATTTAGCAATTCCCACGATGGAAAAATAATTATGCTCCATCCTAGGACACACAAGTTACTACAGGAAGCTTATTCAATGCTACGCCTTGATCATGACACCAATGGAGAATTTGCTCAAGAAGGATGCATCCCTTTTTTGGGATGAGGAGTATCAGAAGAGTTTTAAGATACTAAAATAAAATATGGTCAATACACTTATTCTGATATTCCCAGACTGGGAGAAGGTCTTTCATGTACATGTGGATGCCTCGAGAATAGCTTTGGGAGTTCTCCTAGCGTAGCCAGGAGAGGGAGACATTGATCATACAATTGATTTTGCTAGCAGGAAACTTTCAAGTGCTTAGCACAACTATTCCACTACCGAACGAGAAGGACTGGCAATGGTATATTCCTTACAGAAATACAGGCACTATCTATTGGGAGGAAACTTTAAAATTTTCACTGATCATTCAGCTTTAAAATACCTGGTCAATAAGCCTGTGTTGGGGGGGAATTTTTGTCGATGGCTGTTGCTATTTCAAGAGTACAATTTTGAAATTATCGTGAAGCCTGGGAGACTGACCGTAGAACATGATCACTTGTATCGGATTGAGAGTGGGGAAGAACCAACTAGTTTGGAAGAAGGATTACCCGATGCACAACTCTTTTCTATCAAGGTGGTTGACAAGCACTTTGTGGACATCATTCATTTTCTAACCACTGGAATGGAACCTACAAACTATTAAGTACAACAAAAAAAGGAGTTGGTGGCCCGCACAGCGGATTTCACTCTAATTGCTAGTCAATTATATAAGTTAGGAGAAAATGAGGTATTGCGTTGGTACATATTGTAACATGAGATACAATCTATCTTGGATGAAGCCCATGGATGGGTAGTAGGAGGCCACTATAGAGGGAAAGCCATTGCGCAGAAGGCACTGAGGCCTGGGTTGTGGTGGGCCACATTTCAGAATGATGCACATGCATACTACCAAGCTTGTGATGCATGTCAACGAATTAGGAAACCCTCGTGTAGAGATGAAATGCCCTTGTAGCCACAGATGGATTTGTAGGCATTTGAAAAATGGGCCATAGACTTTGTCAGACCCATCAACCCCCAAGGAAAGAAGACTGGCGCACGTTACATCATTACTGCAACTGATTATGTGATCAGATGGGCATAGGAAAAGGATGTGAAGGATTGTACTGTAGATACCAGTGCACACATCATCTTTGAACATATTCTAACCAGGTTTGGCTGCCCAAATATCTTAATGAGCGATAGAGGTACACATATTTTTAATGAAACTATTGAAGCTTTGATAGAAGAATTTCAGATACATCATGCGAAAAGCACCCCGTATCACCCACAAGCTAATGGCGCAGTAGAGGCCTTCAATTTTTTTTGGAGAATGCGCTAACTAAGGTATGTAATGACGATAGAAGTGACTGGGACATGCACATCCCTTTAGTACTATGGGCCTATAGGACTACATGCAAGAAATTGACCGGGAAGACTCCTTTCAAGAAGGTTTATGGAAAGGAGGCCATCATGCCCATGGAATATATTGTCCCCAACTTGCGCATTGTAGCTCTTACAAATATGGCAGAACCCGACATCATGGAGGAACACTTGGCACATGTGGTTGCCTTGGAAGAGGATCGGTTCATTTATAACTTTCATCAGCAAGTGTAGAAGGCACGAGAAAAAGCTTGGCATGATCGGCACATCCGACAGAAGGTGTTTAAGGAAGAACAATTGGTTTTTATATATGATAGTCAATTTTCACACCATATAAGGAAGTTTTGTAAGCACTGGTTAGGTCCGTATATAGTAAAATATATTATAGATGGTGGTGCGGTGCGGTTGGCTATGCTGCGCGGAGACTACTTGCCCGAGTATGTTAATGGAAATTGTCTAAAACCTTAAAGGGACAACCCGGTGCCTACCAAATGACTATATGGCCGGAGTATCTATATTAAGGGTGTTGCATGTGCTAGGAAGGGAAGGTGCAGGTAGGTGCACCGGGAGCACAGAGGTAGCGCGCAGGTAAGAAGATGCGGGAAGGTGTGAGGATGATGCAGGGGTAGTGTGCAACTAGAAAAACTAGCCGTTCGAATAGTAAAACTAGATGAAAAAGTGATTTTACCATTGGATGGAGTGGGTATTTAGAAATTAATGTAGCGATATTGTAGGATTTTTTACCATTTTCTCGATGGTAAGTCACATTTAATGATAATCTAACCATTTTTTCTCATGGTGGCCTATAAAGAAGGGGCGCAGGAAATAATCGGTTCCTTTGCTCTCTGAAGATCTTATGCCTTGTGTTTTTCTGTGAACTCTATGTGTTTTGTAACCTTGCCATTTGTATGTCTCTGCTACCCCTTCTGATAGCAACAACCCCAAATTCATATTTCGAGCAGGGATGTGTACCTCTAACCCTGCCGAGTCATTTCCCATTACGGCCTCCGCTGAGATTAGATCCAAGGATGTGTTTGCAGTAATTCCTGATGTCGAAGAGGTCATGTCCATGCCAGCGAAAGGAAAGGAAAAGGGGAAGGAAATAAGAAAGGAACAAGGAAAGGAGAAGGGAAAGGGGAAGGCCACAATGTGGGCTTCGAAGAAGCCATGCACCTCCCCCAGGATTGTGCACTCTCCTAGGCAGGTGCCTCAGGCACACTCACCCAATCCATCAAAACAACCCACGACAGCACAGGAAGAATCTCTACTTGTAGCTCCACTCTCATAGCTACCAACGTATGTTAAGCCGAGAAAAAATATGGCGCACACCGTAAAAAACATAGGCATTGTACGTGAATATCTTCAAATGCCGCTGGTCTCGCAGGAGGTCCCTCTCATTAGAGACATAATTTTTGGCAACAGTCCATCCATTAAATTGGATGACCATGACCAAGTAAACAAAGACACCTTCTCGTATCTGGACCCAAATATGTACCTTGAACGAATACTGTATGACGGTGTACCAAAGGTAGATCCAATGTCATGGGTGTGCAGGTTGGGGGCCTCATGGATTCTGAATTTGCTACACATCCCCTACTTCGAACGATATTTTATCACTAGCTTGGTTGTACATCAGCTGCTTGCGCTAATCCATGATGGATGTTTGTGGATCCAAGGCTACATCCCAATTGACGTCGCATTGATTCATAGGATCTCCAGCCTACCCATGAAGGGGTCCCACCCCATGAAGGGATTCAGAAAGAAAGTCGAGTAAAAGGTGGGTGACGAAGTTCGGGAAAAACACAAGGTGGAATGGGACAATTGAAGATTCATAGTAGAGACCATCATTGACCCGAGAGTGCACATTGGCACTCTACTATTATCATGTAAGATGATGTGAAATTTTCAGGAATTCGTTGTCCCTGCCTACATTATTCAACTAGCAGGATGATTTTAAAAAGGAGTCTGCTACAACTGGTCGCAGTACCTCTGTGAAGAGATTTTAGAAAACGTGAAGGAGACACAGAACCAGGGAAAGCCCTTCTGTTACTCCTGGTTATTGTTGTTGATCACCCTTGTTGTGTGGGAGATGCCTGACAATGTGGTGTTCCCTAAGCTTCAGCTCGATGTATGTGAAGGAGCGCGTTATGCGAACATGTGGGACTCTAAGGATTCGCAGTGCGTCAAGGAGAACAAGGTTTTATAGGTGCTTTTGATGGTGCACTGATGGTGGCAATACACTCAAGGTCGTGCTTGTCACATACGGTGAACGAAAAGTATAAGTGCATTTATGACTTTCATGTCACCATGCACTATGTGTAGATTAGGGCATAGAAAGATCCGATGTTGTACAACCTCCAACATATGGTCATAGCGGCGAAGATTGATCAATTTTTCGTGACATGGCCACCTGCATGGAAGCTCAGCTACAAATCCTCGACCCTGGTGACAACAAACACATCCGGAAAGGATGCAGCACCCAAGGATATTGTACCATTGATCACAACAAAGTAAACTAAGCTGCACTCTGTAGAAAATAAAATCACCAAGTAGACCACCAAGGAGACCACTAAGGAGACCCCCAAGGGCACCATCAAGGGGGAAGAGTAGGTGCCACAACACGATGTTGAAACCAGAGGAGTTGGTGGGGAGGGCACAGATCCCCCATGTGGAACTAAACACACTAGCGAGCCTGCCAAAGGGTAGTCAAAGAAGTGCAAGGGCGACAAGTCTAGGGGAGACACATAGTTTACCTTAACAAAGGAATACTTGGAGAAGATCGCGGATGTTGACACCATTGCATCCAAAGAGCACTGGATTGCCCTAGAATACGGTGGAGGCCTTGTAGTCTGGGCTCCAGGTACTTTAGTTAAGAGCAGATACGCTTCAAGTGGGTGTGAACTAGGTGAGGAAGATTCAAGTGAGCCAGCCACCCATGGGCATAGCCTTGGTTGCGATGCCCGAAAGTAGGATCTGCCCCCTCCCAGGCTCGAAATTAATAGTATAACCACCAGTGTTGTGCGATCAAGTCTGTGCATGTTCCGAGGTGGATATCGACATTATGAAAATAACGAGCGAGAAAATACACACTCTCCACTTTTCCATCTTCGGTGAACTCCAACACAGGGAAATGCAGGCGTAGCAACAATTGAGTGAGGCTGAGCAAAAATTTCCACTAAAGGTGTTTAATCCTCCCAAGCATAGGCAACATAACTCGTAGTCGTAGCACATCAAGAAGAGTTGGAGAACCTAATAGACCAATTATGTTGAGACATGCTAGAAGTAATTCCTGCCTCTGGCATACCGCAGGCCAAGATTGAGGGCTTGGTGGCTGCACTGAAGGCATCATGAACAAAAGTGCAGATGGTCAAAGTGGACCTAGAACAATAGATTGCTGCGCTGGAGGCCAAGATGCAGCCAGAAACCCCTCTAGAGGTGTGAGCCCAACGAGAAGCACTGGTAAAAGAAGCCACAAGAATCATTTTAGCACATATCACCAAGGGCTCAGAGTTATTATATACTGTTATGGAGCTATGGTCCACTATGCAGCATGATTCCCTCCTCCGAAAATTCAGCCAGGAGCTACGACAGAAAGAGCATGACTTTGAGTAGATGGAAGCAACCATGGAAACCCTTGTTGCCTCCCAAAGCCTGGTGTTATCTCAAAATCATACCCTGATAGGCTGCTAGTCAAGGAGACCCTGAGTAACTATTTCAAACCAAAATTTTAGTTGAGGCTTAGCCTCCTCAACCTGAGAGGGCTCTCTCAATAGGTTAATGATTTGAAAATAAAGATCAGATGTCTAACTTTGTGAATAAACTGAATAACGTTAATAATTGGTTGTACTACTAATCAACAAACATCTATTGGGTAAATGGAGTCAAATGTGCTTTCACAAAACATAAAGATAATTTTCATATGGAATTCAGGGCATTTCAGGGTTTAGATGCATCAATATAACATTAGGACAAAGAATAAACACAGTTCATGAACATATGAAGGAAGTTAGAGCACCTTCAGTGAATTCTAAGTAACATACATTCATGCCACCACAAGTAATTTAAAGAGAAACATCATGATACAATCAAACATCCATAACCCTTTCTGAATCTGGAGTGATGAAACATAACTCTTTGTATTAAGATAAAAAAAAAATTCTCTAATATCACAAAAAGTATGCTTGTTCAATGAAAATTCGATTTCTTCCCTCTTATAGAGTGGTCATTACATCCTTGTATTCCTTCCAAACATTTGAGAAGAAATTCAAATTTGACACCTATCAAGTTCTAAACAAACTTCATTTAAAAACTGACAGTTAAACTGTCTGTCTTACAGTCCTAATACAACTAGAACTAAAACACTATTTATTATTGTTAACAACCTTTAAAAACCTTGTCTAATCATTAAAAACTATGCTTGACAGCTATTTCTTCTAGACTTCGATCATGATGTTGTTTATCTTCTTGTTATTAGACCCCATCAACCTTCTTCTTATCCATTCCTGTAAAATAGGAGCATGTTCCCTGTATAATAGCTGAATGCCTCATTTCTATCCATTTGAACCAACTGCTGAATAACTAGTGCTTAAAAAATGTGGAAAATGTCTTATAACCTTCATTTGAATTCGACCTTCCAGCTGTGCAAATCCCGAACCTCCAAAATGGTGCAAAAAATGTCAATACTGTTGCACTACGAAACTACTGAGTCTGTTGTTTTTGTAGCGCAGACTTTTCCTTTTAAAATCACACTTCAAACCTCCATTTTTATGTGCCAAACCTCCTGGATCTTCATTGATATTCTACATATACCTCCCACCAGCATCAAAGCTCAAAACTGAACCCTTTTCACCTTTGAAAAATGTAAAAAAAAATTCAAACTGCATCCTATAGCAGTTTCGTAGCGCACTATGAAACTGTTGTGTGTCACCTTCAACAGTTTCATAGCGTGCTACGAAACTACCGAGTCTTAATTTTTCACAGCTTCCTTCCAAAATTTTAGTTTTCAACCCTTTAATACTATATTTCTAGGTGTATATCAGCTTTCATAACCCATAAAAATCAACTTTAAACAGCTCCAAAAATTAGATATTACCACATAACCTCAAAAATTTGTTAAAGGATGACGCTTACTGTTTGCACTTATTTTAGTTGTGGTTGGTCTTCAAACTGTGCTAGTTGTATTTCTAGGTCTTCTACTCTCCTCTTAAGCCTTCTATTGTTTTCCCTTAGCTTGGTATTGACCATCCTAATGAATTTTCCTTCTTTGATTGCAGATAGGGTCCATAAGAAGAATTGAGCTTGACTATCAATTAATTTAGGGTTTGGAAATTTCTCCATCTCCCATAGTCCTTTCATCCTTTCAAAGTTTTCCCTTTCTTCTACATGCACTCTCACCTTTTTCTTCAACTTATCAATCTCATTATTTGCAAATTTGAGTTTGTCTTTGACATCTTCATAGCTTCTCTTTTCCTTCTGAATATTGAAAACCCTGTTTCTGTCTTCTTCAGGCATTGAAAATGATGTATTTGTGGTTTCTTCAAAAACATTAGCACTTTCACGTCCCGTTTGATCTATCTCCATGTATGACTGTTTTAACTTCTTGGAGTGCCTAGTTAAGGGTTTTCTGGGCTTAAAGATAAACTCTACCACTTCATCCTGAAAATCTAACATTTTAGATGTCTTAAATTTCTTTGATTTTCTGCCACCTGTATCCAGTTTGATGAAATCTGCTTGTACTAGAGGGGACTCTTCAATGTCAATAGCTTGAATTATATCATTCAAATTACCTCTTGACCCCTCTGTAACTACAGCCTTACCCTTTTCCTTTACCCTTTGACTCCTAGTCAACTTCTTTTGATCTGTTTTACTAGTTGACCGTTCTAGAATTTTCTCCTTAACCAGAGTTTTCTTCTTCTGTGCGGATTTAGGAGTATCTTGGATATTCAATGTTGTTCTTATCATTGGTTCTTTAACTCATTTCTGAAACTTGAGCTAAAAAAATATTCTTGACTTTGTTTCTACAGGGGCAGTAATCTTTGATGGAGTTTTTTCTTTAGCTTGAGGACTAACATCTGTTCCTTCAATCCCAATTCTACTAAAAAAGAGGAATTCAGCCCAATCTATGTTTGCTTTTTGCAGCTCATGTAAGACTATTAACTTGACTAAGCCATGGTGGAATAATGAGGTTTCACATGACTCAACTTTCATTTTTACCTTATCAGACATCTTGGCCAAACTTCTGAAAAGATAAAAAGGTAAATATAGAGATATTATCCTTGTGAAATGAAGCAAGAGTTTAAAGTGATAGGTATACACCTTGTAGTATCTCCCTTCTCAGGTGAAGTACCTATAAATATTGTAGAGCAGATTGGCAAATGTATCTTTGACATAACTTCTTGGCACATCTTTGTTCAAGTCAACCTCTGTAAACTCTGGTTTTAGAAATATTTTGCAGGGTACCATGTCAAACTTGAAGTTTTTAAACCACCTGTCTCCTCCTCTCGGAATTTCTGTAACTTCTGATATCACTTCCGGAGAAATTGGTAAATTGAGGAATCCAATATTTGAGTTTTATCCTGTGAATTTTATGGCAAATTCTTTGGTGACTTGAGTGTGCCCTCCTTGAAGTTTTGCACAAAACCTCCAACAACCTACTTTCTTAAAGGATTCTTCAATAGAATTGTCTTTTGTAAGGGCTTCTACACCTTGAGGTTCTGTTCTTAGGCAATGAACAGACCTATGAATCCTTCTTTGTTCAGCCATTTTCTTCTTGAGAACCTTATATCTTTAGAAATCTA
Source organism: Pinus albicaulis (assembly GCA_034641835.2). NCBI lineage: Eukaryota > Viridiplantae > Streptophyta > Pinopsida > Pinales > Pinaceae > Pinus > Pinus albicaulis. The sequence continues at coordinate 587,642,810 of CM076584.1, forward strand.
TGATAATCCCTCTGAAAACCCTGTGTCTTCAGCAAATTGGAAAATTAGCAATCAGAGCTTCCTATTGAATGAACTGGATCACTTGGTAAATGAGTTCAGCCTCACTTGATAACAATTCTGCCTCGTTTGATAACAATTCTGCTTCCACCAGCAATGAATTTCAAACTCACTTGATAGCAAGTTTTGAAAATACTGATATAACCTGAATTTGAATGAGCAACCTCGCTTGAATTTTTTTCAGTTCTGCCTCGCTTGAAATATAGTTTCACAGCCTCACTTGAAAACTTTACAACCTTGCTTGAATTTGTTTCAGTAAACTCAAGTCTTTCACCACTAATTTCTTCTTCAAAACATAAGCATGCATGCACTATTGTCTTGCATGAGACAAATGAAGTTGAAAATGACCAATTGTTTTCAAATTTGAAAGGACCAATGACAACTGACCCCTAATTGATGACAAATTACCCCTAGTAATTATAATGAATGGTTTCATGCGTGAAGGAGAACTCATGGATGACACCTAATGATGAGGAATTTAACTATATTTGACAGATGTGACAACTCAAATGCAAAAATGAGAATCCCCTATTTCATAGCACATGATTTGCAAATTCAAGTTTTTTCGCTACGAAATCACCAGCGTTTTCATAGCACAAAATCAACTTTTTACACTGAGCGTGCTACGAAAATGTGGTTTCATGGCTTATTCATCAAATTTTTGAAAAAAACTTTAAAAATGGGTTTCAAAACATGGCATAAGATCTTTGAAGAATGAAACAAGGTTAATGAACATTGTTTGGTGATGGAATGAGACTTTTAACCCATGATCTAGACCTTTAAAAATATAAAAATGACTCTAACCCTATCTAGCATTATGACTTAGGAACAAGTGTAGCTACCAAGTTTCAGAAAATTTTTATAGTGATAACACGTGGCACGCCTTTGCTCCAGCCATGCTCTGAGGGACGAGATCAAAGATCTTCGCCACAAGAAGAAATTCCTCAACGATCACCTGAATTCCTTGATAGAAAAAAAGCACTAAATATCTCACAATAATTAGACACGACAATCAAGTATCTGAACCAGACAATGCAAAGTGTCACTACGGCTACTAAAGGACCTATCTCCCAAAAGCTGGTCGAGATTGTGCAGAACGTAATGGCACAGAGTGAAGGCGTCCTGCCCCCATTTTTTGTCGTCGTTGAGCTACTCCAAGCCAAGATTAAGTCCCCACTACTGCTGTGACTTAGGACGACTCGCAAGATTATGTTGGGGGACTGTTGGAGCAGGGTCCCCTAGCAAAACTTTTGAGACATTTTTGTAATATTTTGTAATAGTTAGTCTGGCGCAGGGGATTTGGGGTGGGTCAAAGCCCCTAATGAATTGTAATGGGTCAAAGGTTAGACCAAGGGCCCGCAAAACACGGTTTGTGGACCACAGAGTAGTGCAGGATAATATGATATAAATATATGGATAGATCGAGTCTAGAAGTAAGTTTTTGGTCTAAGTCTGGATGTGGATAGTGAATCTACAATAATTTTTATGGATTTTTTGGGTAATGGCTTCTGCTGGTTGTGTCCGCGGAGACCCTAAGTCCTGTTGTGTGCGTACCCCATTGGATGTGTGTGCAGGTTGGTAAAGAGTTTGTAAGTCAAATATGAAGTATCGATGAATGAAAAGAACCTTTTTTGTTGATATCTTAGTATCTATGTGTTATTTTATTGGCTGCGTTATATGTGATTTTTGATATTATGTCTATGTACTACATAATCTTATTTAATTGATGTGCACATGGATGCATTGCTCTAGAAAGGACTAAATGCATAGATCTGGTTATGTTTTGTCACCTTTCTTCTGTTAACTTTCTTCTCTTGTGACCTACGGGCTTCACAAAAGGCATTTAGTTGAATATATCGTTAAGGGTTTTCTGGGTTAGGGCTTCCTCAGCATAGGCCTGTTAGATCTAAAGGTGCCCCCTTTAATTTACTCTCTCTCTCAGGGTGCAGAAACCTGGTTCCAGTGGCCACCCATACTACTTCGGGTGAGACCTTGACCTGCGCAACTAGGCCATTACCGAAAGGGCTAGTAGTACAAGGGTTTGTTGGTAAAACTTAAATATGAACCTAGGTCAGGACCCCTCAAACCAACACTGGTGATTTTTTTCGTGTACACAACCAGAAAAAACACCATCTTGCTAAGATACCATAGGAAGACCTGTCATAATATTTTCTTTACATAGATTTTGAAGAGAGCGATATTTTAAGTGACCAAATCACTCATGTCAAAGTTATCTCACTTCATCATTATGAGTAACAAAAATGGAGGGAATACATGATAAGCCAAATTTGTCAAACTTATACAACCTTATGGAATCATCATCAATGCCAGTAGCTAAAATATGTCTAGGATCTCTTAGGTCCTTAATTACAACATCATGAGGTGAGAATTCTACTCTTTTCCCTTCACCTGAATGAGTTATCTGATAAACAAATAGAAGGTTGCAAGATAAGGTAGGAACACATAATACATCATTAAACTGACCATTATCTATATGAATGGTTCCAGACTCTACAACACTAAAGGATATATCATCACCAACATAAATGTATTTGGTGTTACAATCATTTAAAGAATAAAACATGGCTTTATTTTTTTCCATGTGATAAGAGGCTCTAGAATCAATGAGCCACTCATGAGAATGAGAAGAAGAAGATACATTCAATGCATAACCAGATCTTGATGCTTGACAACCACATGTAGAAAGTGTCTGTCCCAAATATGAAGTTGAAGAGTTCTCCAAATGGATGCCGTGCTTATTCATTGCTTCTTCCAAGGCTTCCATCGTCTTAAAACATTTTGACTCTACGTGGCCATCACGATTACAAAAATTGCAATGTCTATCTGTCTTCTTCCCTTTGTTTTTATTTTCCTTATCGTTTCGGTGAGTTTATTTTTCAGTTAGCAGTTGAAATTGCTTAAGACCCTTGTTTGGTTTAGGACCATTCTTTTTAGGATGTTGCTTCTTAGGATTCTTTGGATATGTCTATTGATGGGCTACTAACTCTTTATTAGAAGAGTTTCCAGTATTAATAAGACCAAGGTGTAAGATTTTTTCTTGTTCTCTTATCAAAGAATCACAAAAGACATCAAAAGAGGGAGACTTGTATGTTTTCCCTTGAGAAATGAGGGCTTCCTTAGTGGAATGAAAGGTAGAAACAAATAAAAATTATGTAGAGCCTAGCTTAGCAAGAATGGAATAGATAAGACTACCATCTTTCTTTTTGACCTTACTACCTTCTAAAACAAGTCTAAGGGTCTTGAATTTGGACAAAAAATATTCAATAGAGGAGAAATTATTGGCGTCCAAACTAAGAAACTCATTTTCAAGATGGTGGGCTATGATTTCATTTTGAATGCAAAAAACATTATTTAGATTTTTCATAGCTTCATGAGGGGAGTCAATTTATTGGATATGAAATCGAAGATCTTGAGCAATGGACATTACTATCAACCCTCATTCTTGATGTTGTTTATTTTCCCATTTATCCTTTTTATCTCCATCGGTAGGTTTAGATTCTTTTCTTCGGGCTATTCTATAAATTCCTTTACGTCTAAGTAAGTCAGTCATGTAGGATAGCCATTTGAAATAATTGGTGATGTTAAGAATAACCAGGGCATTCACTTTCCATTTTTAAAAACTGAAGCTATAAATGTTGCAACTAAATGCTCCAATGGAAATATCTTGAAAATTTAGGCCGGTTAAACAAAACGTCTCTAAAAACGGCTTTCGGATGAAGAAGTTATGCATTTTTGAAGAAAATTTGTATTAGATGCCAAGTAGTTACATGATAAGTTGAAAGTTGATGATGAAGTCATATTTAAAAAAAAAAAAAAATCCCCCCCCCCCCTTTTCTAAACTTAATATAATAAGCTCACTTAAAAAAATCTACTTTATGTGACCCACTTTTATAAATAAGTGACAGTCACTTTTACAATGTTACTTTTGTTAGCCCCCCTATGAAATTCTTGACAAGCAAGCTAGGGGTTGGATTGTTTTGGAGCCTTCAAGGAATGTCTTTCCCTTGAAAAATCCATCCTCCTTGAAGTCTCTTTGTGCTATGCCTAATATATATATCCTCTCCGCTGATTCACTCCTCAAATGGTCTACATTCCCTTTGTTCCCTACCAAATCCACACTTCTCCCCTTTTCAATTTCCCTGATTAACCCCCCGAATCCCCTCTGAAAATCCTCACACCCTTTGTCTTCCCAAATTCACCCTTTATTCTCTTATCGTTACCCTTCTTAGACCTTGAAATGCATTTAAAATGGGTTAAAAAACCCACCCCGACCTTATAATAGGCCTAAGCCCCTTCTGATAACCTGTGCCCTTTCCTTCTCTGTAACCCTTGCCTATGACCAAGCACTTTAAGCCTTAGGGCCGATCGCAAAGCACATATCGCAATTTCACATGTTCGTGTTCGATCGATCTATCGCAAATATTTGTGATACGATCGACCGAATGCGGATCCGCCCCATCGCAATATCGCAGACTCAAGGTTTCTATTGGTGTCACTTATCCGCCCCATCGCACTTTCCGCCTTTGCGATTTGCGATTTCCGTACGGGTCCTGCATCGTACAATCATTCCCATCCACCTCATCATATTTCATTTAATTTTCCTTTGTATTTCCTCCGTGGCCCAAACCCTCGCATTTGCATTAAATTCCAATGTTTTGGTACATTCCGCCCATATTCATATATCACTCCCCAGTTCACCATACCCCAAGCCATCGTCGTCCATTCACATATTGATTCGATGGCTCACGCTTCCTTCGCTAGTGGACCCCGCGGCCCATTATCCCTGAAACCGCCAGTAAGTTCCGCACCGCTCATCCTCAGAAGGTGGTTTTCCTCCATCGCCCAGCGATTCCACTCAACGCGTGCCACCTGTCCCCTGTACGATTCTAAAACCACTTTTCTCCCACGCGTTAACTCTCGGCTCGAGACACTCAGTGGAATTGTTAAGGACTGTCAGATCTGAAGGAACTCATCTGATGGCTGTTGCCCATCGAACCTGCGCTCTGCTTAACACCCGATCGTCGTACCCGCTGTCCCATCACCTGTCATTCTCAACCGTCGATCTCCACCCCGATTGACAGCCCAGATTTTTTTGTCTTCCGTTGACCTTTCCGGTCTCATGGTCTCGACACGTCATCTCCACATGCACACCCCGTACATTCTTCGTTTCCGTCATGGGATAGTTGGTTCTTTCGTTTTTTTTAATGTTTCCATCCGTTTATTACGTGTATTCGCTCTGTGTTTCACCATTCCTCTACCAGAGCAATTTTTATCAGTTCCACTGCAAATTTTTCCCTCCGTTTCATCGTCAGCATAGCCATGTTCGTCGTCCTCGCCGCCTTCATCATTTCGGTCCATGGTTTTTCTTCATAGTTTGTTGTTTTTCAGGGTCATCACAGTCAGTAGTTGCCATAATATGCAGCCTCTGCTGCAAGTACAAATAAATCCAGAGAAGATCATTTACAGTGGCTAAATTTATGAGAAGTGGCCCGGGAAGGTGAAAATGGGTCGTTTACTCAAAGAACAGGGTCCAAGTTCTGAAGAAAACTTCCAGCACCATTAAAGGCTCGAGCTAATATGTCAGAGACAGAAATGAAATGGAAAATTATTTCAGTGCAAAGAGAAGAGATTAAGGCGCTCTAATGATCAACTTAAGCAGTAAAACAATGTTTTAAGGGGCAAAGCACCAGTTGAGGACCTCGAGGATCAATCAAATGATCCTGCACACAAGTAAAAGGTAGCATCAGGGTTTATGTGTCAGCAGAATGTTTTTCTTCGTCAAGTATAGGGCACCCATACAGCTTTTATTACGCGCCATGTCCCTGAACAAATTTCCACCCTAACAATAGTTCAAAACAATCAGAACATTTATGCGAAAAGACTTCTCCGTAGTTGTTTACCACTTGTTTATTCCCCACAAGTACAATAGAGTATGGCCACCAGAATGCAGCAAAGTCATGTCTGGAGTAAAGGAAAATCTGAAGAAGATCATCCCTGCATATAGAGGTGATAGATGTTAAATACTCAGTATTCAAACAGAATGGGCCTCAGCCCTATTTCTCTACTTTGTGTTTAATGATACATTTAATTTTTCACCTGCCCCTTACTCAATCTCCTATGTCTCTTCTGTTATAAAGCACATAAGGAAAATACTGTAATGGTTGTTGATGAGATATCAGTGAAACGCAAGCATTTTCCTCTTGAGACAAGTTCTCTGTGTAATATTGTAAGATAAGCTGAGATTAGATGTATCCAGACTGAATGTTCAAGCAATGGGCTATGATGTACCTGATTGGTGTTGTTTTTAATATGACAAGCATGTTTCTTTGGATCCTGATCTAAAGCAGCTGGTGATGTTTTCCTTTCTCTGTATTTGTGATTGACTTGCTTTCATTTCATTATTTTTCTTCAGGCTCGCATCAGAATTTTGGAATAAGATTTACCCTTGATAGGTACCTTATGTTGCTGCTCTCCCAACCCTTAATGTTTTATGCTTATATGTGTATCTGAATGTCGATTTCAATTGGTTTAAACAGTGTAGTGGATGTTATTGCTTGCTCTCTGATGTATGAATTAATGAAATCTATGTTCAGATGTTCTTGTTAAGATTTAGTTGGGTGTGTTGAGAACACTGTGAGGTCTAGAATCCTGTATCTGCCTCGATAAGACCTTTCCACCTTAATTAGGCCTTTCCAAGATCCCTTGTATTGCCTTCAACTTTGTCCAAGTAGGTCTAGAGTTAAATGACCTCTGACTTGATCTATAGACAGATTTGGTTGGTTCTCCTCCTTTCATTTTCTGTCCTTAATGTCCCATTCCAAATATCTCCTTTAAGATCCAAATGCTCTAGATGACTAGCCCAACTAAAAGCTTGCACATTGATTACGAATAAATCCTTTCTTGAATCCATAGCCCAATGGCCTTGATGTTCCCTGAGTTGTCTGTTTTAGCCTAATTCCCTCTATACTCATCCTTTCCTTATATTTGACCTTCCTTTCCTGATTCCCAACAACCAAATACAAACAACCAAACAAACAACCCTGAGCCTATAACTAGCCTAAAATCACAACTTAGAGCTTCAAAGACATACATTTTGACTCATATAGAGAGATCCCTCTCTGGACCTAGGAGGGCTAGATCCTAAGGTCTGAAATTGGTTCTATGTTGTCTCATCTTTTGGTCTTGTAAACCTGGCCAAAACATGGGAACCCCAACATAATAACGACTCCGCTAGGGAAATTCTGAGTACCTTTCACCTTAAAAATTCTTAAAAACTTCAAGAACTTAGAACTTTGGTTAGGTTGACAATAAGTCACTCCTTTCTTGAATTAGCCTCCATTATTGAATATCCACCATACTCTTCGACAGAGCCTGGAAAGGGCCAGGTAGCCTCCATATCTCATTCTCTTTTCAGAGGTGACATATATGGTAAATGACCTCCCATTCAATCTCTGGTTGGAACTTGCTGTTTTGGAAGATATTCCTGAAAGGTGATAGTGCCTGAGCACTGTGGTGGACAGTGTACCCCCTAGAAACATCCTAAACCCTCCACCCGGCGACTCCATTTGACCCAAAACAAAAGACTCCACTGGTGATCAGTAGGCCTGCTGATTGTCTTGGTTTCACAATAGACTCCACTGGGAGACCAACCTATGAGACAACATCAACCATAGTAGAAGTGACAAGTAGGGTTAAGCTGCTTGGCTTAGAAACAACATTCTGGCTTTCAGAACCATCCATACAAGAGCTTATCCCAACCCTGAACCACCGGAAATAGTTGAAAATCCAGAGAGTATACTCAAAGGAGCTCCTACACCTAAAATACCAACTATTTCCAGCCACATTCTTAGAGCTAATTCTGCACCAGAAAACCTAATAGCTCTAGCCCCTTTTCTCCCTGACCTAGACCTACCTAACATTTTACCAAGAACCAAGTCAGTCAATCACCTAGACCATCAAGACCTTGAGCCTCACAGTACACCATCTTATAGTGGTCAACACACTAGGGACAGAGGAACCCCTCCATCTACACCACCTGATATCCACTTCATTCAAAACTTGGGGCTCTCCCACCCTAGATCTGCTCAACAAGCTCCTACTGGACCTAATATCCCTATCATCCAAATACCAGCTGCTTAAGCCAACCCTATACCCCATCAGAACATTATCATGGCAGCATGGTATGCACCTCTGCTGTTAGCTCAACCTCTGTTACCGTTACCCAATGATTATCAATCAAAAATCCCACACTTTGCTGCTAAAGAATCCATCACAGCTTAGCAACATGTAGATAAGATGGAGGATTCTTTTGATTATATGGAAATTGATGATGAAACAATCAAAATGAGAATATTTTCCCAAAGCCTAGGGGGTGATGTAAAGAAATGGTTTAAAGGACTACCTCCTGTCAGTATTCAATATCTCCCTGCATTATACCAGAACTTCATAAACAAATGGGAGGTTAGGGCAAACCCTCGCCAGCTCCTAGCAGAATACATGTCCCTTAAGAGGAACGTAGGAGAGAGTGTTCACGATTACACCACTAGATTTAACAGCATATACAATGCTCTCCCTCCACACATGAAACCCCCTCAAGGAATGGCCCTGGCTAAATATCCTGATGGATTTGATGCTGACATGGCCTATGAGCTTAGAGATAAAGAGTATACCACACTGGAAGACATGCAGAAAGGAGCCATAACCATAGAAGCAAACTTAATGGAAAAAAGGGCAAGACTAAAAGCTGAAAAAAGGGTAACATATAGGGACGACAATGTAGCTTCCACATCTGATCCCAAATACGATAGACTGTCTAAAAATGTGGAAGAAATGCAACAAATGATAAAGAGGATGGTTGTCCAAAACAAAAACCAAAACCAGAACCAAAACATTAGAAGAAACAATGCTGCTCCCAACAGACAAAGAGAGTCAAATCAACAAATTATTCCCCCATTTCAAGAAAAAATTTTAGATGAAGAGGAGGGAATCATTGAAGAGTCTGAAGGGAATGCAATAAACATGTTTGAAGCAGAGGACTCAGTCCTTAACTATGATTCAGAAGAAGATCAGCCCTCACCTTCATATTCGGGTGAGGAATGGTTAGAAACTGAGGATTACAGATTAGGATTTGAAAATGCCATGATGCAGGTCCGAGAACAATATGAAATTAGGAGCAAGAAAAGCCAAGATAATTCCAAAACAAAGACTCCTGAGGTAACCATCAAGAAAAGACCTGATAAAATTTCAAAAGCAACCCCTGTAAATAGAAAATTAGCAGCTGAAATTTTTGGTAAACATAAGGAGAAAGACAACCAAGATTCTGAAAAACAAAGCCAACCAACCAACAGTACTAGCACTTCAGTTAGCACTCCTAATACAATTGTTCCCAACACTGCACATAGTGAGAAATCACAAACTGATTCAGCTACTAAGGCGGTAGCAAATAAAACAGAGTCAAGTATTTCCAAGACCCAGTCCACTTTCAATTTAGAGAGTGAGATTGCCAAGATCAAAATCTCTGTACCGTTATCTGAACTGGCCACTCATAATGTATATAAAGGCCAAATTTTGAAAGCATTGAATCTAGGGGAAAACAACGATACTGTAAATTTGAATGATGATCATCCTGCCCTCCTGTTTGGTCCAAAGACTGAGGGAAAATTTCAAGAAGGGGTAGTTCCACATTTTTATATCAGTCTCAACATTCATGACAAAATACTCCACAATGCCATGCATGATTCTGGAGCATCACACAATTTAATGCCTAAGGTAGTCATGGAAAAGCTAGGCCTAGAGATAACCCGACCTTACAAAGATCTATATTCATTTGACTCTAGCAGAGTAAAATGCCTAGGCCTAATCAAAGACTTATGTGTGAGCTTGACCCAGATCCCAGCTAAATGTATGGTCATGGATGTAGTGGTGGCAGATGTGCCACCCAAGTATGGCATGCTGCTCTCTATATCATGGGGAGCCAAACTGCAAGGAACAATGCAAATGGATGGCTCATATGCCACTATCCCTATATTTGGCCAGCTCAAAATACTGTATAGAGAGTCCCAGATGAAATTCCTAGTCAGGAGCCCCAAGAAACCTGAAAATTCACCATTATACTCTGTACACACATACCTGGATTCTTTTATTCTTTATAATGACCAATCCTTAGGAGAGCCAGTGTCTGAGTGTAGAAATGCAAGGAAGAGTGCAGAGCCCATAGAATTTAGCATAATGGCTACCCTGGAAGAATACAATGAAGAAAACCGTGGGCAAGATAATGAAAAAAAACTCAGAATAAACCAGAAACGCTATGTAGTCAGCCTGTTAGTCACGCCTCTCAAACTGATACACCACGCGAAGAACAAGATATCCCACAACCTAGTACAGACCCTCTAGCGCAACATAATGGCGAACCCCTATGGGAAATGAATTTCGATGGGTCCTATACCAGAAACAATGCTGGAGCAGGGGTGTGGCTACGAAACACAGAAAACGATAAGGTAGAGAGCCATGCTATGAATCTTCACTTCAAATGCACAAATAACATTGCAGAATATGAGGCTCTCATCCTTGGCCTAAATCTGTTGAAGAAATTAGGAGCCCATAGGATAGATGTTAGAGGAGACTCTGAGTTAGTTATCAAACAGGTGAATGGTGAGTATTCAGCAAAACACCCCAGGCTTAGGGCGTACAGGAATGACACTCTAGATTTGCTGAATACATTTGTTGAATATGAATTATCGTTCGTTCCTAGGGGTAAAAATTCAATTTCAAATGGATTAGCTTTTCTAGCTAGCTCATATCCTAAGACCCCAGTTGATCAACAGATTATCATTCAGACCAAATTCAGGCCTGTAATGCCAGAAAATGAAAAATATTGGCAGGTATTTGAAGGAGACAAACAGATCGAATATTTCCTGATGGGCAGGAATGAGTTTGAATTTTCTGATTTAGACTCGATTTCTGGCGATAGCTACCCAAGCGAGGATCCCCCAGATGAACAAGAAACACCCTGTAACATAGAAATAAATTCTTTTTCTGAGAAAACTGGAAACCTAACCGAAAATTGTGAAAACGCAGATACCGAAGAGGTAGAGGTACTGCAGGCCAAAGATAAGAACATACCCAGAGGCCTGGCACCCTTAGAGGACCTTTTTGACTTTGATGACGTAGCAAAGAAGCCCACAATAGAACATGCTGATTCTAATTTGGAATAATGCAACATAGGCACTAAAGACAGGCCCAAAATGATTAAACTAGCCAAGTCTATACCTGTAGACATAAAGATGAAATATGTTGACCTGTTTAAGGAATTCATTGATGTGTTTGCATGGAGCTACGAAGACTTAAAAGCCTCTGACACCAACATCATACAACACAAGATACCACTAAAGGAAAATCAGAAGTCTTTCAGAAAAAAACTCCGTAGGATTAATCCAAAACAATTGCCTGCAGTAGAGAAGGAAATTAAAAAGATGTATGATGCAGGCATTATAGTGCCTGTAAGGTTTTCTGATTGGGTGTTGAACTTAGTGGCTGTAAGGAAGAAAACAGGTGAGATTAGACTATGCATAGACTTTAGAAACCTCAATAGAGCCTCCCTGAAAGATAACTAACCTTTGCCTAGAATGGAACATATCCTACAGAAGGTGGTGGGCTCTAAGAGAATCTCCCTGCTTGATGGTTTTTCGGGATATAATCAAGTTATGGTACTCCCAGAAGATCAACTCAAAATAGCTTTTACCACTCCATGGGGTACATTCATGTATATGAAGATGCCTTTTGGACTGATGAACGCCGGAGCTACCTTCCAGAGAGCGATGGACATAGCTTTCTCAGAAGAGATAGGAATCTTCATAGTTATCTACTTGGATGTCTTAACTGTCTTTTCTAAAACTGAAGAAGAACACTTAAAACATCTGAGGAAAGTCTTTGAAAAATGTAGAAGGTACGGTCTATCTTTGAATCCTAAAAAAACTGTTTTCGGGCTGCAAGAAGGTAAACTTCTTGGCCACATTATATCTGAGAAAGGGATCAGGATAGACCCACAGAGGGTTGAGGGAATTCTTCAAATTACCCGCCCAAGAAACATCAAGGAGCTATAGTCCTTCGTAGGGAATATCAATTTCCTTAGGAGATTCATTCCAAATCTTTCTGAACACCTTAGGAAAATGACCAACATGCTAAATAAAGATGTAGGAATTAAGTGGACTGTTGAAGCCAAGAAATATTTTGAGTCAGTAAAACTTGCACTCACTCAGGCCCTGTACTTATTAGCCCAGACTTCTCAAAATATTTTCTAATCTTTTCCTTTGCCTCTAAACATACCATAGCTGCAGTCTTGCTGCAGAAAAATTTGGAAGGGCATGAACAACCCATCGCCTTTTTCAGCAAAGCCTTGAGAGATGCACCCTTAAAGTAAAAAATTATGGAAAAATAGGCCTATGCCCTGGTAAAGGCCTTAAAAGAATTTAGGGTGTACATCCTGCATTCTCACACCATTGCCTATGTGCCAAATATAGTGGTTAAAGATATCTTGTCCCAAGACCCTGATGGGAAAAGGGGAAAATGGATTGCTACCATCTTGGAATACGACCTTGAAATAAAACCCACCAAGCTGATCAAAGGTCAGGGCCTAGCTCAATTAATGGCTGAATCAAACTTGCAGGCCCTTGACATTAACATGATAAATGCCTTAGATGAGCAGGAAGGGTTGCCCCATCCAACTGTTGAGGAGAAGTTTTAGAACTCTCCTTGGTATACTAATATCCTTTACGTGCTCACAAACCTCAATGCCCCTCCAGAACTGTCCAAAACAAAGGCCAGATTCATAAAACTCAAAGCTAGAAATTACTGCATTATGAATGAGAGTCTATATTGGAAAAATCCAAATGGCCTATTGTTGAAATGTCTGTCTAGAACTGAAGCTGAAAGAATCAAACAAGAACTCCATGCTAGGGAGTGTGGAGGCCACCTGAGTTGGAAAGCCACTGCAAATAAAATACTCAGGGCTGGTTACTATTGGCCTACACTCTTCAGCGATGTCCATAAAATGATATCTGCCTGTCATAAATGTCAGATCTTTGAAGGCAAAAGAAAACTCCTCCCTCTTCCCCTACAACCCATCACCGTTGAAGGTCCCTTCCTGCAATGGGGCCTAGACTTTATAGGAGAAATTCATCCTTCCTCCTCTGGACAACATAAATGGATCATAACTGCTACAGATTACGTCACTAAATGGATAGAAGCTATACCCACTAGGAATGCCACCGATTCTGTCATCATTAGGTTTCTAGAAGACTTCATCCTATCTCGGTTTGGATGTCCAAGGAAAATAATCACTGAAAATGCTGCTGCTTTCGGGTCCAAGAGAATGATTGATTTCTGTCACAGGTACGGAATAGCACTTGGAAATTCAACTGCCTATTACCCCCAGGGTAATGGCCTAGATGAATCATCAAATAAAAGCCTAGTTACAATCATTAAGAAGCTGCTGGAAGAGAACAAAAGGCCATGGCATAAAAAGTTGATACATGCCTTGTGGGCAGACAGGCTCACTACAAAGAAATCTATTGGCATGTCACCCTTCCAGCTGGTTTATGGGACTGAAGCAGTTTTTCCTACTAGTCTTGGAGTTCCATTAATCAAACTTTTTTAGGAGATTCAAACAGAGGAAAACAGCATGATAAGGAGAATAAATGAAACAATACATCTCCAGCAGACAAGGGATCAGGTCTACAACAGAGCTGTCAGAGTTCAGGAAAGAATAAAAAGGTAGTTTGACAAAAGAGCCAAAGCCTCAGATTTCAAGGTTGGGGATAAAGTTCTGAAATGGGATTCAAGAAGAGAGGACAAAGGTAAACATGGAAAGTTCGACAGCTTGTGGAAAGGTCCATATATCATCCAAGCCACTGTGGGTCCTAATGCATTTTTCTTACAAGAACTTGATGGTGCAAAGTTGTTTGGGGGTCCTGTCAATGGCAGGATGCTCAAACACTACTTCTATTGATTTTCATTTCCAGTTTCATTTCCATTGTACATACCATTGCAGCCTTTATTTTCAACAAAAGAGAAAATGTTCCAAAAAACAGAGTGAAAGGAAAGGTTCAGACTTTCTCAAAACATGGACCTCTGAAGGATGCAAAAAGAATAGCTCAAACATGATAAAAATCTGAGCTAAAGGAAGCAGAGTAGCTGGTCCTAATATGATAAAAATCTGGATCAGCAGTGAAAAGAAGAATCAGCTCTAATATGCCCAAAGTCAGAGCTGAAATCAAAGAAAAGAGGTGACTCCAATACGCTCAAAATCTGAGTCACAAACACAAAAGGATATATCGGAACTGCGGATTTCATGCCTTCACAATTTTGTTTTCAAGATTCCACTCCAGCAAGTCAGACAGTCTAATCCTGGCTTGGCTGTTTTTCAATTTCCTGTTTTAGAATGTAGGAGAAGAAATCTGTTGGACAGTTTAATCCCAGCAGGTGTTAGATTAGGTAGAGAAGCATATGGGGTCAATTGTTTAATCCGGCCTCATGGAGCAATAAGGGTAGATTTAGAATAGGTTTGTTTTTGTTTTGAAAAATAAAATGTAAAGGGTCTGCTAGCTCAAATGCACCCAAAGGGAAATGTTAGAACTGTAGGCTGGGTAGGTAGATTGGTCGGGAAATGTTTCTGCTGATGTTTCTATCATGTTGTGGCAGCTGAATTGAAGAAAGAAAGGGATGTGCCAAGCAGCAGGCATCTGGCCTACTCCAAAGATCATTTCTGGTTTCTTGACTCCTTCAAGAAGAAGCCATCCCCATGTGGAGCCACTGTTAGCCCCCCTATGAAATTCTTGACAAGCAAGCTGGCGGCTAGATTGTTCTCGAGCCTCCAAGGAATGCCTTTCCCCTGAAAATTCATCCTCCTTGGGGTCTCTTTGTGCTGTTCCCAATTCTAATACTTGTTGCTGACCCATTGCTAGGAGAGGCCTTTTATTCCCTCTTTTAACCCTATATCCTTGCAAAATTCCCCATCACCACCTCTGTTTTCCCTTTGTCAAAGTTTCCCTTTAATCCCTCCATTATCCCCTTAAATTCCCCCTAAATCCTACCTAAAACCCCACCATCACCCTTGTTCCTTATAATCTCCACTTCACCTCCTTATCGTTACCTCCTTCGGGCCTGAAATAGCACTCAAAATGAATTAAAATGATTAAATTTATGTATTTAGGTTCTAGCCCTTTTGACCATAGCCCCATGCTCCTTTATCTTCCACATGACCCGGTGCTATGACCAAAACCCAGTACTGAGAGGCGCTTGTCTCAAGCTCGTTTCGGGTGCATCCCTGACCAAAGATCTAGGCAGATCGGGTGGCTGTCGTTTAACCCAATACCCTTTGTGTTTTCCCGTCCAAACCTTTATTGCCGCCATCGCCGTCCATTTTCATGACAATCCAACGATCCGGAGCCTCCCCTCCAGTGGACCCCACGGCGCATTATCCCTGAAACCGCCAGTAAGTTCCACACCGCTCATCTACAGAAGGCAGTATTCATCCAAAACCCAGTGAATCCATACAACGCGTGCCACCTGTCCCTTGTACGATTCCGAAGCCACTTTCTCCCCGCGCGTTATTCGTCGACTCAGGACGCTCAGCGGAATTGTTAAGAACCGTAAGATCTGGAGGAACTCATCTAACGACTGTCGTTCATCAAACCCGTGCACTGCTTAACGCCCGATCATCATACCTGCTAGCCCACCGTCTATTGTTCCCATCCTTCGATCTCCACCCCGACTGACAGTGCAATTTTGTTTAACCTCCATTGACTGTTCCTCGTCGCCCCACCTTGCCACATCATCTCCACGTGCACACCCCGTACATTCTCAGTTTCCGTCACGGTATAGTTGGTTCTTTCATGTTTTTTAATGTTTCCATCCGTTTATTACATGTATTCGCTCTGTGTTCACCACTCCTCCACCAAAGAAATTTTTATCAGTTCCACTGCATTTTTTTCCCTCCGTTTCATCATCAACATAGCCATGTTCATCGTCCTCGCCGCCTTCATCATCCTGGTCCATGGTTTTTCTTCACAGTTTGTTGTTTTGCAGGGTCATCACAGTCAGTAGTTGCCATAATACGCAGCCTCTGCTGCAAGTACAAAGAAATCCAGAGAAGATCATTTACAGTGGCTAAATTTATGAGAAGTGGCCCGGGAAGGTGAAAATGGGTCGTTTATTCAAAGAACAGGGTCCAGGTTCTGAAGAAACCTTCCAGCACCATTAAAGGCTCGAGCTAATATGTCAGAGACAGAAATGGAATGGCAAAGTATTTCAGCGCAAAGAGAAGAGATTAAGGCGCTCTAATGATCAGCTTAAGTATTAAAACAATGTTTTAAGGGGAAAAGCATTGGTTGAGGACCTCGACGATCATTCAAATGATCCTGCACACAAGTAAAAGGTAGCATCAGGGTTTATGTGTCAGCAGAATGTTTTTCTTCATCAAGTACAGGGCGCCCATACAACTTTTATTACCCGCCATGTCCCTGAAGGAATTTCCACCCTAACAGCAGTTCAAAACAATCAGAACATTTATGCGAACAGACTTCTCAGAAGTTGTTTACCATTTGTTTATTCCCCACAAGTACAACAGAGTATGGCCACCATAATGCAGCAAAGTCATGTCTGGAGTAAAGGAAAATCTGAAGAAAATCATCCCTGCATATAGAGGTGACAGACGTTAAATACTCAGTATTCAAACAGAATGGGCCTCGGCCCTATTTCTCTACTTTGTGTTTAATGATACATTTAATTTTTCACCTGCCCCCTCAGTCAATCTCCTGTGTCTCTTCTGCTATAAAGCACAGAAGGAAACTATTGTAATGGTTGTTGATGAGATATCAATGAAACACAAGAATTTTCCTCTTGAGACAAGTTCTCTGTGTAATATTGTAAGATAGGTTGAGATTAGATGTATCCAGACTGAATGTTCAAGCTATGGGCTATGATGTACCTGATTGGTGTTGTTTTTAATATGACAAGCATGTTTCTTTGGATCCTGATCTAAAGCAGCTGGTGATGTTTTCCTTTCTCTGTTTTGTGATTGACTTGCTTTCATTTCATTATGTTTCTTCAGGCTCGCATCAGAAGTTTGGCATAAGATTTACCCTTGATAGGTACCTTATGCTGCTGCTCTCCCAGCCCTTAATGTTTTCTGCTTATATGTGTATCTGAATGTCGATTTCAATTGGTTTAACCAGTGTAGTGTATGTTATTGCCTGCTCTCTGATGTATGATTTAATTAAATCTATGTTTAGATGTTCTTGTTAAGATTTAGTTGGGTGTGTTGAGAACACTGTGAGGTCTAGAATCCCGTATCTGCCTCGATAGGACCTTTCCACCTTAATTAGGCCTTTCCAAGATCCCTTGTATTGCCTTCAACTTTGTCCAAGCAGGTTTGGAGTTAAATGACCTCTGACCTAATCTATAGACAGAGTTGGTTGGTTCTCCTCCTTTCATTTTCTGTCCTTAATGTCCCATTCCAAATATCATTTTAAGATCCAAATGCTTTAGATGACTAGCCTAACCGAAAGCTCGTACACGGACATAAAATAAATCCTTTCTTGACTCCATAGCCCAATGGCTGTGATGTTCTCGAAATACCTAGATCTACCTAGCTTGTCCCTCCCCGCTCACCTTTGTCTTACATTGGACCTTCCTTCGGTTCCCAACAACCAAACACAAATAATCAAACAAACACTACTGAGCTTATAACTACCTAAAATCTAACCTTGAGCCTTCAAAGACAGTAACCTTGACTACCATAGAGAGATCCCTCTCTGGACCTAGGAGGGCTAGATCCTAAGGTCTGAAATTGGTTCTATGTTGTCTCATATTTTGGTCTCTGTCAACCTGGACAAAACATGGGAACCCCCAAATTGCAGAAAACACTATTAATATAAATCCTGATGTTTTCCAAACTAAAGGCATCAATGGCTTCGTCCCACGATTCAGTAGAAAACCTGCCGCCATCAAAGCAAGGGTTGGAAAAATTTGCATGCTAGCTCTATCACCCCGTTCCGCCAACCGAGTGGGTTCCCAATATCGTTCATGTTATGAAAAACAAGGAACAATAAGAGTGTACCCACACTTGATGTTTAATCATGCTTGTCCAAAAGACAACTATCGTACACCCTTTATCGACCAGATTATTGATGGTTGTGCTGGATGTGAAATATTTTCTTTCATGGATGGATTTTCTAGCTACAATCAAATCAATATCTGCCCAAATGACCAACATAAGACATCATTCATCTGACCCTGGGGCACATTTGCATATCAAAAACTTCCATTTGGTTTAAAGAATGCTGGGGCAACTTTTCAGAGAGCAATGGATTATGCTTTCAATGACATCAAGCACATTGTTCAACCATATCTAGATGATTTACCAGCGCATTCACAAAAACAGACTGATCACCCGACGCATTTGAGAGCTATTTTCTTACGCTGTCGACACTACAAGATACGCCTCAATCCACACAAATGTGTGTTTTGTGTTGGTTATGGTCGATTGCTCGAATTTGTAGTCTCAAAAGAAGGAATTAGAATAGACCCACTGAAGGTACAGGCCATTCTTGTTTTTCCTGCGCCCTCAAACTTACTTCAGATACAAAAACTTCAAGGAAAGGCTAACCTCCTTAGAAGGTTCATTCCAAACTACACCGAAATGGCTAAAGGATTTACTCGATTATTGAAAAAGGTGGTTCCCTTCGATTGGGACTAATTTGTGCAAGCTTCTTTTGATGCTCTCAAGGACCATCTTGTCCGAGCGTCATTAATGTATCATCCAAATTATCAAAATGATTATTTCCTATATATCGCCGCGGCTGAAACGACCATCTCTATGGTTTTGGTCCAAGTAGAATATGGAATTGAACATACAATCTATTATTTGAGGTTGTAATCTCAATGATACGAAAGTTAAGTACTCATACGTGGAAAATCTTGCCTTGGCAGCTGTTCAAGCTGTCCAAAGATTTCGCCATTATATCCTGTTCTGAAAAACAACAATAGTTTTGGATTGCAACCCCATGACTTACATGTTATCACGTCAATTGCTGGGGGGGAAATATTCAAAATGGATCATCATTTTATAGGAATTTGATTTGGAATTCATCAAATCCAAGTCAAATAAGTCTTTAGTTTTGGCTGAGCTTCTCTGTGACCTGCCCTATGATAGTACTGCAACTACGTTAGAACCATCTATTCCGTACGAGTCTCTGCTTCTGATCAGATCTTTCTGATCGGATCATCTGATCCCTGGTATGGATATTTCATCATTTATCTCCAAACCCAAAATTTTCGACCTAATACCTCTCGCTCTAATCAACGACGTATTCGATACCAAGCCAAAGATTATCTGATCGTCGGCAATACACTTTATCATCATGTTGTCGATACCATTTTAAGGAGGTGCCTCACTAATGAGGAGGTTGAAAAAGTACTAAATGATTGTCATGTTGGGGCTTGTGGTGGACATTTATCTGGATATGCTACCACACAAAAGATACTCCATACCAGTTCCTTTTGGCCTACTATTTTTCGAGACTGTATCCTCGCAGCCAGAAGTTGTCATGCATGCCAGATTTATGACCGAAAAATCCACAAACCGCTAGCGCCAATGCATCTTGTTGTCTCTACTAGACCATTTATGAAATGGGGTATTGACTTCATGACCTGTAACCCTCCTTCGTTGGGGGGGCATGGTTATATTATTGTCGCAGTTGACTATTTTACTAAATGGGCCGAAGCGATGCCTACATTCAACAACACACGACAAACATCTACATTGTTTTTCTTCAGTCATGTTATTGCATGGTTTGGCTTCCCACAGGCTATATTTATGGATCATGGGAAGAATTTTCACAACCATATGATGTCTGATTTGACAGCCAAGTTAGGATTGTCTCATGATAATTCTACTCCTTATTATCCACAATCAAATGGACAAGTTGAGGCTATTAATAAAATTCTTAAACGAATGCTTCAACGAATGATAGGAGTCCATAAAAGGAATTGGCACTTGATCCTATACTCCGCCTTGTGGGTGTATCAAACCTCGGTAAGAAATGCGACCGGATTCACTCCTTTTCAACTAGTGTATGGTCTGGAAGCTATCTTACCAATCCAATGCGAAATTTCATCGTTAAAACTTGTGATAGACTTGTAACCTAACACCTCAGAAGAAGAAGTGTGTCTCCTTAACCTCATCCATCTAGATGAAACGTGTCGTGAAGCCCAATTGGCCAACGAAGCACATAAGATATGTATAAAGGCACAATATGACAAAAATGTCCAGCCTCGCATCTTCTCATAGGGCGACTTGGTCCTTCTTTACGATCAAGAAGATGATGTAATAGGTACAGGGAAATTTGAGCCATTATGGCATGGCCCCTATATTTTCAAAAAGGTTCTTGCTAAGGGTGTCTACGAGTTAGTTGATTATGATGGAATTCCATTGGCACAACCTACAAATGGGTTGTATTTGAAATGTTACTATGCTTAATCATGAGCGTAGTATTTTTTTGTATTATATTATTTATATGATGTTGATTTTCATTCACTATCTTAATTTGTTTTTTAGAGAGCTTTGTTGACGTTAGTAATCTGATTTACATTTCATCACAGATGACTAAATCTTCATAACCATTTGTTGGATATGTTGATGGTGCTAGTTGTAGTATGCATAATCTATCCTCTGCAGCGTGGACCATTTTCACTCCAAACAACGAGTTAGTGAGTTTTCAAGGGATTTGTATTGGTAGAACACGAAAAATATCGCTGTGTATAGCGCGTTGATCGAACTTCTCTCTGATGCCATTTCATTTGGTATTAACCGCATTATCATAAGGTTAGACTCACAACTTTTGGTACTACAACTTACTAGTATTTATACTGTTAGAAATCCAACACTTCTTAGATTGTTCCTAAGAGTTTGACTTTTGGAGAGACATTTTGATTTCATTCAATATCAACACATTTCCAGAAATTTGAACACTTTAACTGATTCATTAGCCAATCAAGTTTTAGATAGACATTTGCAACATAGGTAAAACATTCACATCATTGAATAGGATTGCACACTAAACATAGGAAAAAATTTGAAAACATATAGATAGATAGTTATAGGTTTTTTGAAAAATTTGTGCCCAAGAAATTTTGGTCATCTGACCTCAAAATGTATGCAAAAAATCACAAGTAAAATAGTGTTGCTCATGATAGCACGCTATAGATCTAGCAATCCTACGGAGCAACCGCATCCAATGGCTAGAAACCCCAATTGTGTGTCACTGCAGTCGCATGGGAAGCTCTTTGATTCGGAAATCTGGAATTTCGAAGGTCAACCCCTCTATGTTTTGCTGGATATCAGCAAGAGTCTCAGCCATATCAAGGTCCTAAAGGAATTCTCTCCCGACAGCCCTCTCTGTTGGCGCATCCGCTTCGCGCTCTGGTTCCTCTACTGGTTGAACGCGACCAATATCTGCATTACATTAAAAATTTAGTTTAGTCTTGGAAAGAAATCAAAACACAAAAACATTGTATAAAACTTATAAAAATAAAAAAACATGGTCAAATCATTCTTACCTATTGCACCCCACTAAGTGCCTTCTGGTAAAATTAGATCTGGATCTCCTCAGAAGGCGATGCCTATGTATGCATACTCATTGATGGCGGCAATATTTTGCCAAAACCAGGCGAAGAATGCAGTAGAGAACACAACAATCGATTGGCCTGCATGCTGACCCATGAGTTCTACCCATCTTTGCATTCGAGGATCTCTAGGACTAGATATATCCAATGTTATATGTTGTGGCTACATCAATGGAATTCGTTCCAAAGTGAAGGAGATAAGGAATGAACCATAGCTGAAATTTTTCTTCCTTCCTCCCTTTGCTTTATTCAGTTGTTCCTTTATCTGATATAGAACAACTTCAGACCAGTTAAAAATTGTTGGCTCTAAGCACTCTAGCGCATACTGCATATACGATCTGTTCGCTACATGGAGTGTAACGGTGCCATCTAGTTTAGTGATCGTGAATAGGATTGTTCTCAAAGGAAAATTCCTGACATCACGGATGTTTATTTTTCCATCTTTTCTAGGTTCTGACCCTGGATAGAAATACTTCATAACATAATCCCTCACTATCTCTCCTCCAACGGTAGACCTAGTGAGAGAAATGGGCAAACCTCTCCTCGACAAACCTGTGAGAAAATACACATCCTCAACTATTATGGACAACACTTGATTTTTTATGTGAAATGCCTCTTCGTCGGATCCCATGCTCGAACAAGGAACTCTAGAAGTTCTATTTGTTGCCTCATTCCCAACAATTTGAAGTACTTAAGTAGCCCGCAATCTCTTAAAGCTCTTACAGTACCCGGATCATTCAAGGCAATCATATATTTTTTTTCATGTTCTCTTTTTCTCCATTTAATCGTCATTGTAATCCGATGGAAACCTGAAAATAAACCACAAGATCCATTAGATACCATTCATTGAAAAAAACTAGGCAAATTTTGGACACATCATGAAAATCAAAAACTTAAACTGCACCCAACGCACTCCCTGGGTTGAGACAATGTGTTGCATATGCAAGTACCCTTCACTGTACCTGCTATGCAACATAGGTTTCAATGTTCAAGGGTGCATTGCCCTCAATTTGGGCAGAATTTACCTTAGGGGCCTCAAAACCTTGAAAATTTGCAAGGAATGGGAATGAAATGAATACTGAAAGAAAGAGGAGGTTCATGCTACTAACCTGGATCAAACAAAGATGAAATCTGTCCACAGAAATGACCGTAATCAACGACTGAAGTTCGGGGGAAAAATCAGGTTCAAAGCTCCAAAACGCAACTCATAACTATGGAATGGTAAAAATGAATAGTGAAACTACTTTACATAGTTATTTAATTGATTGAAAGTTAAATTTATTGATATGATTTTAGTTTTATTATGTTTTTATCATGAAACATGTATTTTTAATCCATTTGATGTTGATCTGAACAGGAAATACAACTGATGAACAGGTTAGTCATGTAGATTTATTTCAAAAAAAGACTTGACCACAAAGCATGCTTTTTCTCCTTATTTTTTGAGCTTTGTTAAAAACGAAAAAGGATTTGAAGCGCACTTTTATCTCTTTTTCGATCTTCGATAATAGCAAAAAGGGAACCCCTGGAGTCTTCTTTCAGCTCTTTTCAGAATCTGATAATGTGAAAAGATTGACGAGCACTTGTCATTTTGATCTCGTTAAAGTAAATGAATTGATATCTACTCAGTATAATTTTAACCCTTTTCCGGACTGAGATGGATTATTTACGAAAAAGGAATACCTTGGTTAAACATGACCAAAGAGGTTCTTTCAGATATTATTTTACACTTTTTCGGATCTGAGAGACAAATTTACGAAAAATTACTTTTTGAGTTCTCTTTCGTCCTCTTTTTCAGACTCTCTAAATATAAAAAAGGACCGGGCTATCACTTTCGTTAAGCTCGTTAAAACATAAAATAGCGACAGGTTTGTCAATCATGGAAAGAATTGAATTTCATTCATTGCTAGACTCGTTAAATTATTAAATAGAGATACTTTATTCGCCCAAAGGGTTTAATTATAGATCAAGCAAATGTTATCCTCCTCAAGCTTGTTAAAAAATAAAGAGGCACTGGTCGACAAATGACCTGGGAAAATTTTGGAAGAGCAAGTAAAGTTTCTTTTTGGTAGCAAGTTTCTCTTAAACATGACACTTCTTTCACTCCATGTCCATTACTGTTTGGGTTGGGTAATCATCTTGATGGTTCATTCACACCTATGGTTCATCATACCTTCACTTTGGTTTTGGGTCAATGCTGCCAACTCATCACAGTGTCGTCGATATGTTCAAGAGAAGTCATCCAGTGATTAAAAACTCATCCTTCTACAATACTCGTAAACCTTCATTTTCATGACCGTCATCCCTGAAAATTGCTATATCAACTCATACCCTTGTCTCCGAAATCAGTAACTCCTATTTTGCAATAAGGTGACTTCCTGTCGACAACAAATCAATATCCAGGAATTTCACTTAGAAACATCAGATTCCAGTACCATGAGGCTTGTTATAGCATCAACAAGATCCTCGCTTCTGGACTTTTGACTTAAATATTTTGTTTGGCGTTCAACATCAAATAATCTATTCACGCCTTACAAAATGTACTGCAGTACCTTGAGGGCCATTGAAATTAATGGTAGTTCTCTTGTGTTTGTTAAACAACTCACATTATTGGCTGGTAATCAAACAATGTCTCTCCATGATGAAAAATCATATATTCACATGGCTAGACTTGTACCTGAATGATCGAGTGAATGAGATAAGAAGACCTCAGATCTAGTTTCAACCATTCAGGCTACGATTTCAGGATTGTTGTACACATCATTGATATGGTGACCTTACATACAGATTTTCATCCAAACATGGGCCTATATCTATAGGCGTGTCTGCATCTGAGCAACATTCCAATGTAGACAACTTTCTGAATTATGTACATGTTATTAGATTGTTTTATGTGTTGACTATGGGAATTCTTACCCTTAGTAATTATAATCGATAGAGGATATATCATGATGTAATATATTTTAAGATTGATGCAGGTGACCATTCCTCTTTGTTTCCAGGCTCATCACAGTGTGAAGCATCTCAATCAAATGTTCTTATTATTTGGATCTCATGCTTTAGGGGGAAATTGTTATAGGTCAATTTGGGCACCATTCCCAATGACCTGGTTAACTGGGCATCATCACCAGGACTGATGATCAAGGATATATCATTACCTATCATTTCAGTTTCTACATGCCCTAAGACAAAAAACAAGACAAATTAAGCAAGACTTTCATCAAGAAAAATTTTCCATAGTTTGAAGCTTATTGTATAGCATATGGGACCTCACCAATGCAGGCTCTAAGGGGCCTAAGTGTGTTGCATATGCAGGTAGCCCCATGCAAGGCTGCTCTAAAAATCACTTTCTGACATTCACAAGTGCGTTGGTCACATTGGGAGAGAAATTCTCATTGTTCTGGAATCTCCACTTGGCCAGTGCTTTCCAGAAGAGTTAACATGTGTCAAGCTTCGGATCCAAGTGTCCATTTGACATCTACATGAATGGAAACATGTCTTGCCTATTTTTGGAAAGCTATTGATTGTGAAACAACCTATAGTTCATCTATAAATTGAACACAGATCTAAGTGTTTGAGAAGGGAGAATTTGAGTAGAGAAATGCTGGAGAATTTTCAATTGAGAGTTTGATTTGTGGAGCTGCTGCTGGAGAGATTTATGCTGTGATGAGACTTGGGAACTTTGCTGGAAGGTTACTTCAAATCAGTCACTAGGTTGTAACCTCTCCTTCTATCATCAATAAATAGTACTTCTTGTTTTTCCCTACATGTATCTATGTTAACTTTGATTTTTTATATTGTAAGATCTTGGTTGATGAATGTAGTTTATGCATAACTGATTTAGCTAACTAGCTTGAATAGATATATATATTATTACACATTATGTTGTTTCAGTGTTCTTTCTTGCAGGAAGCATTCATCTCACAAACCGCTTGAATTTGAAGTTGTAGTGGAAGCGACAAAAAGGAGCCATTTGGAAGCGACTGAAACAAGTAAGCCTCCAATCCTCTCTGCGTATCTATTCTGAGTTAGGAGAAATGGTATTATAGTCTTTCACCTGTTGTTTTAGACTAACACCTGTCTAGGGAAGCGTAATTTATCCATAGATTACAATTATGACCCAACACCCGGGGCCTTAATAAATTAACAAAAACGTATTAAGTTACAAGGTTTTGGGAGGGGCGCTAGGCATGGTGGAAGGTGGGGCCTAGTGTTTAATAAAACGAGGTTTATGAGCCCTTTTATAAGGTTTTACGGTTTTTATGAAATTAGGGGGCAGAGGATATTTTTATACAAGGAAGGGGCTTATAGATAGGCAGAGGTCAGGATCTTATGGGTGAAAAGGGGCTGGGGCTAGAAGGAAAGGGGCTTAGCCCTATAAACCAAAGAGAAGGTTTATGATATAAAACAAAGTTATATATATATATATATATATATATATATATATATAACACCTGATAGCCTAAAATATGGGTTTTTAAACAATTTAAAAGGGGCTTTTACATTTTTTAATACATGTAAAGGGAAATGAGGAATAGGGGTGTGCTTTACAAGGGTTTAGGAAAGGGAAAAATGAGTTTTTTAGAGGGAAAAAGGGAGTGAATGAGAGTGTGGGTAGGGTAGTGAAAATGAGGTTAATAGGCCCAACAATGAAGTCATTTTGGAGTAGTGAGGTGAAACTTAGAGGGCAGAGAGGGAAAAGATAATGAAATAGTTTGACTTAGGATAATGAAGGTAGTGAGATTTCTAAAATTCACAATATTTCACAAATCTTGTTTTTAGAAATCTAGGACTATTACTTAGTCATCATCAGAATCAACAAAAAATTACTGATGACTAACACACTCTACCCCATCACATCCCCTCCCACCAATAGCACTATTGCACCAAGAATGGTCGGGTCATTATCCAACGGACCCACACCAACTCAATGGTTACCCTCCAGCCACATGTTAAATCTCGAACTTGCTGCGGCGAAAAAATTTACATTGTTGTTACTATTGAATTGTTATAGGTCGTGATATTTACAGACAGTTGTAGAGGAGATCATGAACAACCTTCGCCAAAGGGTAAATTACACATCAAAGAAGGAACAACCAATTCTATGTGAGCTTGGTTACAGTCTCGTTTCATCTATTTTCACTTCTGATCCCAATCCCCTTCAGTCTTACCCCTTCCCCAGTATCAATTCATATTGTTTCTCCCTTCATTGTTCCCCTTCTCTCACGACCCATTCTCCATTGCATATGAAACAGAGAGCGGAAAAATAAAATCATGCCTCCCAAGGTAGATTAGTAGCCATTCAATCCCATGGTCTACCCCCAGGTAGACTTGGACCATATTCCCTTGGCTGAAAGTGATTACAGGATCCATGAGAAAAGTCAGACCTTGACATTGTTGAGAACACTATCCCATTTTCGTATGAGGCCCTTATAGGACTATACCAAGGATTAGATTTTTCCAGGAGGGCCAAAACCTTGGAGCTTTTCATGGCCCCCAACACACCAATGCCTACAAAAGATCCCCCATATCCATCATCCACATATCAAGAGAGGACCCAGCACATTGTCACCACCCTGTCTTATTTGTTAGGTTATCATAATGATCAGTGGATAGATGAATCTATAATTGGTTTCTTGTCTATCCTCTCTGCAGATGCTAAGCACACTTATGTTCAACTATGCTCATTTCCTTGTTGATGCAATCCATGATCAGTTCCTAAGTTTTCAAACATAAGGGGTATTCAAATACACCTCTGTGTTGGTGTACATGTTTTCCTGTTTTCAATCCAGCAAGTTCGAATTCGATATGATAAAGCAAGGTGAAGACTCTAAATCCCAATCTGTCATTTTTTGGACAAATTTATTGAGAGAGGAGTAGAAATACTACTTATATAAGATCTTTGTATACCTATTTTTTCATCCAGAAATTAGTGCACTCAGTAGCACCACAGAGCCTAGGGTCAGTGAGGAAATCAAGAAAGTGATGCAGTTGACAGAGCAGGTCAGGACAGTATACTAGTACCTCTACCAAAACAACACAGAGATCAGGGTTTATTGCAGTTAATTTCCCCCCTATAAGCTACCGAAATACCTCTCCATGAGGATATTTTCCCTTGAGTATATTAGGAAAATGATAGATGCTGATGAGGTGCATTTTGTTTCGACCAAGAAGAAGTCGCAATTCAGGATCAAATCCCAAACCCACCCATTCATCTGCAACAACAGGGAAATAGGGGTAGAGGAAGATAAAATACTGAAAGAGATGAAATTCACACACAATTTCACTGATATGAAAGGATTGTATTAGTTCTATTGTGCTAAGTGTCCTTTTAGTAATATAAACATGTACAATTTGTCTTCATAGGTTTTCTTAAGGAATAAATGTTTTAACCATAAAACATAGATGAATTAGTGAAATTTAAGCATGAAAATAAGCCTTAAAAACACTGAAAAATAGTGTATAACAGAGAAATACAATCACACATAAGTTTTACACAGTAGGCATGATGAAGCAGTTCACCCCTCCTAGGCTACATCTACTGGTCCGGCTCCCAATGGCATGTCCCTCTTTGTCATTATGCTCAAAATTGTAAATTACATGTGTTTACAGGCCTCTAATGGTTTTTTTCTCTACACCAATGGCTCCAGAATGCTCAAATTAGTCTAGGTAGACTCTTTTTTCACCAAAATTGGTCAAAAATTGACCTCCCAATGCATTTTTCCCAATGAAAACTAGAAAAGCTCCACTAAAAGTGGAGACAGGCACTTAACTGTAGTTTAATTTAATAAAAACCCTAAATTTAGGGTCGGCACTATAATATCTGCCGAAATGACCAGTTGGAAAAACATAAAACGGTTTTGGAGGTGAGGTGGTCACATACCGACCCCGTCGTTAACTTCGTGGCTATCTGTTTGAATAACTTCGCAGGGTGGCATGGAACCTGGAGGCTGCGGAACATTCTGCAATCCATGGCATTGAAAGCCATACTCCACACATTGTGAACATGTTTCAAACGTCCTCCGGATTAACCATTCATGCAACCACCAACTTAACCTTATCCACGCAGGGAGACATTAAATGTTTGCATGTGATATGTTTGTGCTGCAGATAGAGTTTGTTGGCAGGATGGAACATTTGGTGTCGCGGTTTAATACATAACATGTGACAGGCCTTTGGGGATGCCAGCGGGTTGGGACCACTGGCGGTCCCCTCCCCCAATAGATAAACTTTAATACTTTATTATAATTCGAATGCCCTATAGGGTAAGAAACATCTCATAGGCAGATTGGTCAAGCCATTCGTGCCCATACCCAAGGTCTCCGGTTCAATTCTTGTAGCCTCAAAACAAATTTTAATACACCATCATGAGGACATGTGGTGGCCTCCAGGCTTGCCACATTTCACTCATCCGACGGCTCTTGCAAAATCCATCCAATGGCCCAAAAACACCTTCGTACCACCAAAAATCAACAATCCACAACATGCCACATGGTGCATTCTGGTTGGTTTGAGAAAAATGAAATATTCCTAGAATGTGCCTGCCGACTATACCTGCATGTTGAGTGGGCATCCAGTCAAAATTTTTTTTTGTTTGGGAAAACAGACAGAACTCAATATCTTCCTCATACGACATCGATTTTTTGAATCATTTGCGGAACCATAATCACAACAACAAGACCTTTCTGGTCGCTCAGGTTTAGACCTGTTTTGAGCACTTTCAATTTTTTAGCATAACACATGATCTCCTGATCACACCTCCCCACTGGGAAGCTTTTGGACCCCAAAATATCTCTATATTATTGAACATGAAGATGAGGAGACTGTGTCCCCACTCTTCCAATCTTTATCCACTGAAATTCCTCTAATTTCATTAATTGGAGCTTTTCATGAAATGAAAATGTTTTCCTTGATTCCGTCGACCAACCATTTTTGTCTTTGATATTGTCATTCTGCACATTTTCTAAACTTGCAGAACAACAATCTAACTTTGTAGTAAACTTCTTGTTTCTACATTGGTCTATAATCAAAGGAAACTTGGAATTTTTCTCACCTTACACTCTGTCCTTGTGGCGATTTTTTGTTGCTTTTGCCTTAAACTTGTGTCGATTCTTGACCAAGTTTCTTCACCATTGTACCATGCCTTTTGGAAGCCAGCAATGAAAATTTCTGAATCATGTGCCTTCTTTTCCAAGTTGCTTTACCCTCTCTTTGACCTTTTCAACTTCTTACACTGACACCTTTTTTCAGCACCGTTCAACACCAATGTCGACTGCTGCAACTTCTTGTCATCTTCTTTCAAAGACAACCTACTTTCAAGCTGAAACAACTCATTACATACATTAGAATTTTTTTGAAAAGGATGATGTAAAAAATTTCTTTTTTTAATCATCATCAATGTCAAGTTTTGGCTTGCATTAACTAGCCTCTTCATTTTCCTTGCATTAACTAAATAAGTGTCTAGTTTTTTACAATGAGCTCTCACAATATACTCCTTTCCATCTTTGAATAAATGGTATTTTTTCTCATGGAAATGGAAGATTTCTTTCCTATCATACAAGTAAGGACTACCCAACACCATACTTGTTATATCAAGCGGAACAACATCTAATTCAACTATGTTAATGAAATGTGCAGTTATTGCAAAGCACTAAGGAGAAATCAAGAATTCCTTAAAATGTCCTAGTAGAGGAAAACATAGCGACAATTGTAAACAGGAAGGACTAAGGTGCTTCAAATAACATTTCTTAGCCTATAATTTTCTGATCTATTGCAACATCGAAGGATGGACATAGTGATAAACAAGAAAACATGAAAAAATTAGAAACACATCAACATTAACCAATCTCAAGGATGCTGCAAGCAAGCCACCATCATCATCGATCAAAGCAAATCATTCACAAGCTCCACAACACCAAATTTCTCTTCAACCTCAAAAAACCATGTATTGCTCTCAAAACTCATCAAATTCCAACATTTACAATGAAACCCTCATGCTCTATTTATCTTAACAAGTGAGGGAAAAAACCCTAGATAAGGTTAGAAAATGTCAAAATCACTCATAAATGTCATAAATGTCCAAGAGACCATGCAAGGCCCAAGGCACAAAATATCCCATGAAATAAATGCCAAAATAACTTCTAGCACCTAATTCTAGAGTGATTTGCTTCAAAAAACACTAAAATATGATTTGCAATAAATGAGTGTGTTTTATTGACTTTTGGTTCAAAAGACACAGTGTTGTCCATAAGCGTAGCACCACCTCAGGCAGAAAATAGGTCATTTTGCAACTAATTTTTGGAGACCTTCCCGATGTCGGATTTTGCTCCATGATGGTTTTTTGGAAAGACTGATGAGTCTAATTTCCAAAAATACTATTTTTATCCTGATCCAGCCCCCATAACCTGTTCAAAAAGTCAAATCTCCAAGACTCCTCTGAGCACAGCGCCAAGCCTGAAAAGGAGGCAGAAAGGTGAAAAATGAGGTGCTTTTTGACCTTTTGAGGGGTACAAAATGCTCCAAATTCTTTGAAATTTGGTGATCATACTGTAATAGTCATGAGGAATCTAAAAATGTAACGTTTTCCCTCTGAATATGCCTGAGGGAAAAGCGTAGCACCAGTGGCATTGCGCTTATAGGCCTTAAAATTTGCAAAAAACCAAAAAATGTCAAAATTCTCCCAAAATTGGTGGACACCTTCCTCATGGGGTTTGAGAGACCTGTAGAAACTCTTGTGCCAAGATTCTAAGGTTAGCTTGGCCTTTTTCCTCTTTTATTACCTGTATCTTGGGAAGGGTTTTCTTCGGTTTAGCCCTTGCAAATTGATTTCTCTGGGCATAATGTTGGTCATCTTTATTTGTAGATCAAGGTCCTTATTTTCCTTTGTATAGCTTTGGAGCTGAGGTGGAGGGCATGGTCCCTCGCCTTTTTGAGGTAGCAAACACAAGTCTTGGCCCTCTTTGGTATGCTGATGAAAAAGGAGTGAGTTTGGTCTTATTGGTGTCTTTGTCATGGCTCTGATCCTTGTTGTTGTCATTAAGTTTTTATTTTCATCATTAGCATCATCATTCATCACATTCTCTGTTTCATCACTACCCTCTTGGTCCTCAACATCATCACCACCCTCACCCACTTCACTGATTTCTAGACTGTCACTTTGGTCTTCATTTGGGTTTCTTACCTCTTCACTGCTATGATCCTTATTTTTATCATCACCCTCACCACTTCCTTCACTATCACTATGATTTTCATGATTACCTTTAGCCTTTTCTTCACTTTTCTCATCATCATGGTCACTGTGGGGGTCACTATCTTCAATATTTTCATGGCTGTCATGATCGTTGTCATGACTGTCATGAATTTTCTCTTCTTCACTCATACTTGCCTCATTACCTTCTGCATTTTTTTCATCTGTTTCACTTGTAGCCATGTTGTCCTTTACTTCATTATGAGTGTCATTGCTTTGACTGCCTGCCTGGTCATCTGAGCTGCTGCCTTGTTTGTCACCTTTTTCCATTTCCATTTCCCTTTCTTGTTCATCATCATCTACCTCTTCCTCATCTTCATTATCCTCTATCTCCATGTAATCTGCCTTTTGTGGGCTCAACTCATTATAACCCTCAACCTCATTAGGGTTTGGCTCATTGTCATCTTTACCCCTATCTTCATTTGATTCTTCATTGCCACTTCCTTCCTCATTTTATGCATCAAGAGAACAAGAGGAAGGGAGGTTTGCTTGAGGAGGGGATAGAGGAGTAGAGGAAGGAAGATGAGATGATGAAGGAAATTTTAGTTTATGAAGTGGCTGAGGGCATGAATTTTAAAGAGGGATTATTTGGAACATGAAGTGTAACTACCCTAATTCATTCTCCCTCAAATGACAATTGATTTGTTCAAGGAGGCCAAAAATAGAGGTTTATTATGCATTGAAGACCTAGGGCTTGAAAAACTAGGGTTTAGTCATTCCATAGCCACCAAATGACTAAAAAAACTCGAGAGGAGGAGAAAATAGGGCACCTACCAGCTTCACTTACTTGCAGGTCTTTGGAGGCAAATTTGAGGGTATCCTTGAGCCTTTGGGAAAATTTGTTGCAAGTCTGGAAGAAATTCTGCATTAGCACAACGCCGGGCTATAAGTGTAGTTCCACTCTCTATACGCATAGCATAGTGCAAAAAATGCACTGTGGAGAACCCTATTCATGCAGTGCCAGGTTCTGTGAGCGCAGCGCCAGTCTCTGAGCGTAGCGCCAACATAGGTAGAAAATGGGTCCACTTGTAGCCAAGTTTTGATGAGCTTCTCAATGTCAGATTTGGGCCTGTGATAGCTCATTGGAAATATCAACCTATTTGATTCCAAATAAATCAATTTTTCCCTGATTGGATTTGATTGGCCTTTTCAAACATTTATTTTCCCAAGACTGGTCAAAAAGTGCTGAGTGATGGTGCAGAAATGTAAAGTGTTGGTGCAGAAATGCAAAGTGCTAGTGCAGACAAATTTTGGAGTCCTTCCTTAACTCCAAATTGAGTTCATGATAGCTCATTGAAAATCTCTTGAAGTCTAGTTGTTAGTTGATTCATTAATAAAGTCATTTGGACACTCCAACTATGAGAAAAACGGATTTTCCCAAGGTCACTCCTGAAGTGCAGAAATTCTCCTGGGACACCTATATTTTTGACATTTCTCCCAAACCATGATACCTGTGTAAAAACTGAAGGAGTTTTTTCTTCTTGGAAATATGATGGACAAACACCTCTCTCAATTTTTTCAAATTCATCTATGTTTGGTCAGTAACATATTTTGAGGCAAAACTAGCCCTAGGAGTGACAAATGGCTTGACTCTTGGAATGAATTCTTGGAAAATGATGGAGGCATGATGTTTGGGAGTTGGTATAGCTTTATGCCTGCTGATATTACCTATCATGTGGATCCTTTTCTCCTATGCCTCTTTTCCATTGCAAACCCTAGCTTAGTTGGAAGAGGAAATTAGGGTTTGGTGTAGACAAAACAGGGATTTTTAGGATTGCCTTGTAGAGGGAGGGGATTGGAGGGGTTAAGCG